>PISX010002882.1:0-149538 GCA_004024625.1 Mellivora capensis | reverse complement strand
CCACAAATAAGTGAAACCATATGATAATTGACTCTCTCTGCTTGACTTATTTCACTCAGCATAATCTCTTCCAGTCCCGTCCATGTTGCTACAAAAGTCTGGTATTCATCCTTTCTGATGGAGGCATAATACTCCATAGTGTATATGGACCACATCTTCTTTATCCATTCATCTGTTGAAGGGCATCTTGGTTCTTTCCCCAGTTTGGCGACTGTGGCCATTGCTGCTATAAACATTGGGGTACAGATGGCCCTTCTTTTCACTACAAGTATTCTGGATCTTAACTAGGGTCAAGGACAATGTTTGCGGCCACTTAAGTCCAGTTTCTTGACAGATCTTTTATGTCTAGATTTTTACATTCCACTTGCCCTGATGATGGAGGGTGACATAAGACATGACATTTTCATGAGTACCCCATAGTTTTTGCAAGCAGCACATTTACATCTGCCATATAGTGAGTTCCCTGCTCTGACTCAATCCAGAAAGGAATGCCCACACAAGGAGTAATCTCAGGTACTAATTTCTTCACCCTTATCACAGCATCAGCACATCTGGTCAGATCGCATTCCATTTCCCCCCTAAACACACAGACAACTAAACTGTAAGACTCATCCCAGGCTGGGTGCAAATCTGTAAAATCCATTTGGAGTACTACACAGGGTAATTAGTGCGGGCGTGGGAGAACTTATTGGGAATATGTTGATTTCTTCCAGAAATGTGGTGAGACTTACACAGGGAAAGAGTTTGGTTAGAAATTCTGTGGCCACCTGGGCAAAACCGATTGTCTTTTAGTTCCTTAAGTATCCTCTGTTTGCACTTATGTCCCATCTGGTGGGAGATAAGTACGAGCCAAAAGGCTGGAAGAAAAATGGCTACAGAAAGTCTCTTTAGCCGAATGTATAATCCATCTGATAACTGTTCGGCCCCTTTTATCTCCAGGTGTCCTTTTCAGACTATAGGCCATTTGTCTCATAATTAATCATATCAGTCAGAGATAAAAGTAGGGTTAAGCATTGGGTGGAGAAGGGATAGAAGTTCTGTTTGGGGTTGTATACTTGGCAGCCCTGTCAGCCCTATTGCTCATTAAAGATAAAGCATCAGTTTCTTCAGTATGGGGCAGGGTAGTGAACAATGCGATTTTAGAAGGAAGGTGGATATATTGTAATAAGTCAGCAGTTACATGCTCATTAGCCACAGGAGTGCCCTTAAGCAGTTAAGAATTCATGGGATTTCCAAATTGTGCCAACAGCATGGCAGTGTCCAAAAGCTTATTGTATAAATATCTGCGTAAATAGTAGCAATGTTTCCTTCTGCCAATGTGTAAGCTCTAGTAAGAACCATGAGTTCAGCCATGTGGACAATTTTTACAGTGGACAGAGAATATGCCTCCAGAGTTTCATGTTGGAAAACTATGGCATCATGAGTAATTACCTGTACCTGGAAATTTCGTTTATAGGAGCCATCACCAAACAGAAGTGAGCCAGAGATGGTCTTGTGGTTTTGAGACCATGTGTACAACTATAGGGCAATCATGGGGAACAGAGGAGGGCTCTCATCATTAGAAAGAGCTAGTCAAGTAGCTGGAAGCCATTTACATCCCTGTTAGGATGTAAGATGATGGAAGGGTTAGTCAAAAGAGCTGGGTCATAAGTGGTCTGTCGCCAGGCGGAGAGGTGCTGTGTCTTATGAATGTGAAGAAGGCAGACACCTCATGGGAAACACACAGGTGAATGGAGGAGCCTGTCAATCAAGGTGGTGGCTGTGGCTTTGCCCATAAGTATGGGGGCATATGAAGCCACAGGATCGAAGTGGCATGAGAAATAGGCTCTAGGCCATATCTAGAAGGCTGCCTTGGGATGCCATTATTTTCATGGCAGTATGAATGAGAGGGTGGATAAAAATTAAGTAAGCCATGAGCTGGGGGTGTGGACAGAGATCATCTTAAGGCTCCAAGGGAGGTTAGTGCCCTTGAAGTCAAAGAAATAGGCTCAGAGGTGATATCTAAGATAAGAGCATATAAAAGTTTAACAAAAACTGGGAAATTAGGAATCCCCTGGCAGTTGTAGCCAGCCGCCCTAAAAATTTATGTAACTCTTTCTTTGTTTTACAGGAGAGAAAATTGATTCAAAGCATTTTGGACTTAGCTTTTGAAAGCCCGAGATAATTCAATCTTACGTAAACAAACAACAGTTGTTTGCAATCACTGAAGTTTTAGATCTGGAGGCTTGGTAGCCCTTGTGCAATTGAACTCTCAGAGAACACCTGGAGTAGCTCTCTTTTTTTCTTTTTTTCTTTTTGAAAAATCTCAATAGTGTTTTCCAAAGTGGCTGTGTAAGCTTGCATTCCCACCAACAGTATAAGAGGGTTCTCCTTTCTCCACAGCCTCACCAACATTTGTTGTTTTCTGCCTTGTTAATTTTAGCCATACTGTTGGGTATAAGTTGGTATCTGATTGTGGTTTTGATTTGAATATCTCTGATACTGAGTGATGTTGAGCATCTTTTCATGTGCTGGTTATTCATTTGGATGTCTTCTTTGGAGAAATGTCTGTATATGTCTTCTGCCCATTTCTTGACTGGATTATTTGATTTTTGGGTGTTGAGTTTGAGAAGTTCTTCATAGATCTTGGATACTAGCCCTTTATCTGTAGTGTCATTTACAAATATCTTCCCCCATTCCACAGGTTGCCTCTTAATTTTGTGGACTGTTTCCTTTGCTGTGCAGAAGATTTTTATCTTGATGAAATCCCAAAAAGTTCATTTTTGCTTTTGTTTCCCTTGCCTTTGGAGACGTGTCTTGAAAAAAGTTGCTGTGGCTGATGTTGAAGGGATTACTGTCTATGTTCTCCTCCAGGATATTGATGGATTCCTATCTCACACGGAGGTCTTTCATTCATTCTGAGTTTATCTTTGTGATGGTGTAAGAGAATGGTCCAGTTTCATTCTTCTGTATGTAGACTATGGACTCCCAGAAACAAACTGAGGGTTTTGGAAGGGAGGGGAGTGGGACATAGGGTAGTCAGGTGTTGTGATGAGCACTGGGTGTTCTATGCAACTATTGAATCATTGACCACTACAGCAAAAACTAATCATGTACTATATGATCCATAACTGAACATAATTAAAGAAAAAAGAGAGAAAACATGGGAGTCTAGATCGGCTCCTTGCTTAGTCTGATTACAGAGTAAAAGGTCCTCAGCATGTTGCATCAGTATGGAACCTTGGGTAAAGGTTATAAATCTAGGTTGGGTTTAAGCACTTGGAAAAATATCAAAGGAAATTCGTATTATCCTCAGGGATATGTGAGTCCAAGTTCATTATCTCCCTTTAGATGTGAATGCAAAAAGAAACTGGGACTTAGGGTACAATTGATTTGAAAAGAAAGTTGAGCAGAGGTCAGTTACTGTAAGCCAGGCTTTGTCAACAGGAATGATGTGAGAATATCAGCAGGATTTGGGACCAGTGGGAGCCAAGAAATTATAAAACAGTGTACGGCCCTCAAGTCCTATACAAATTTGGTCTCACTGTAACTCAATTTTGCCTTCTTTCTTCACTGGCAAGAACAGGGTATTACAGGATGAGGTAGTAAAGTCAAGGACGCCCTGTTTCAAAAGAGAGTCTATTATAGGGTTAATTCCTTGCTCTGCATCTCTGGAGAAAAGGTAGTGAGCTACTGATGAAAATGGTTTATCTCTCTTCTAAGAAATGCACATAAGCTCTGTGCCCTCTAACAATCCAGCTTCTTTTGCGTGTGTGGCCCCAAGATTCGACTGGACAACTATTAAAGACTCATCCTCTGAGGAATTTTGATCAGAATGAGTTTCCAATTAAAAAAAAAAAAGACAACAGGAAACTTGGGGTCTGGTCTGATGGTAGAGAACTCAAAAAGCTTTCTCATTGTGATTTATAATGGCATTAAATTTGCCCAACAAATCTCCACCAAGAAGGTTTGCTGATGAACAACTGGAAATTAGAAAGGCATGGTGAGTGTTAGGAGGCTGGGCTGGGATAGGGACAACAAGAAGGGCTGCCCTCAGCCTTCAACAGCCTGCTTAGAATCAGAAGTGACAGGTAGAGATAAATGCTCTGAGTGGGTGGGAGAGAGATTTGCACCAGTGTCAATGAAGAACTCCAGTTCCTGCTCCTCCGTTTTAAGTTTTATGGTAGATCTGGGTCTGGCTGAGAAGACGCTGACTCTGTTATTTAAGGGGGAACTGTCCCTTGGGGAAAAAAGGAATTTCCTGAGGGATATGGGGTTTAGGAGAATTTTTTTTTTTTACCTTCCTTTTTCTTAAGTGCAGGTCAGTTTCTTTTCCAATGTCCTGCGTTTCTTTGGGAGACAACAGAGAGACCTCTGAGTGGTCTCTGAGTTATTCTCAGAGTCATGTTTTGCCTTTCCAAAGATTCAAGTCACAAAGCAAGAGTTGAAACTCATATGTGGAACATAAGAAACAGCACAGAGGACCATAAGGGGAGAGAAGGAAAACTGAATGGGAAGAAATCAGAGAGGAAGCCAAACCAAAGACATGCTTCTGGGGAGGGCATAAATGGTGCAGCCCCATAATCCAAAGTTTACTCCCAAGAATAGTGTAAGTAAGAAAGCAAACACCTTCATTGTACAGGCAGTGAGAATGCTGTGGTGTTTGTGGTGTGTCCCATCTCCCACAAATGGAGAGGCCTCCAGCCACAGATCTGCTCATCTGTCACTAGGCAGGAGCTACTGGAATGGGACTTTCCCTCACTAATGAGCAAGGAAGGTTAAGACAACAAAGGCCCCTCCTGGGGTGGGACTTCTTCCGGCCAACTCTCCCGACAGCTGGCGTGACTGGACAAGGATTGTACTGCTCTATTTGACTGACCAACAAGGCACACCACCACCCCCGCCCCCAGTCAGTGCACCTTTCAGATGGTGGAGACCTGAGTGACTGTCCTCCCTGGTCAAAGCCAAGCTCTTAGGACATAGAATACAACAAGAGGAAAAACCTCATCCTGTTTTGACACAGGGGACCCACAGCAAAGTTTGTCTAAATAGACGCTGATCTGATGGGACCTGTGAACTCACCAAAAGCACCGCAACAGCAGGCTCACAGGGCCCAGATCCCGTGCCACCTTACAGCAATTACCTGTTATGACAAACAACACAAAAGACACAGGCCAAGGAGAACAAAGACCGTCTCTGGGAAGAAATGAAGTTGTCCCAGGGCCACACTCTCTCCAGGGGCTCTAGGGGAGAATCCCTTCCTGGATGCTCTCCCAGCTTTGTTGGCATGCCACGGTGCTCCTTGGCTTACAGCTGCATCTCTCCAAACTCTGCCTCCATGGTCCCCATGCCTCCTCCTTTTCTGTTTGCCTCCCCTATGTCTCTCTGCTAAGGACATTTGTCATTGAATGTAGGGCCCACCTGGATAATCCAGGATGATCTCATCCCAAGGTCTTTAACTTCATCACATCTGCAAAGAACACTTTTCCTTTTTTTTTTTTAAAGACTTTATTTATTTGAGAGAGTGAGAGAGAGAACATGAGCAGGGGGGAGGCAGAGGGAGAGAGAGAAGCAGACTCTCCTCTGAGCAGGGGCTTGATCCCAGAACCCTGGGATCATGACCCGAACCGAAGGCAGGCGTCTAACCGACTGAGCCACCCAGGCACCCCAAAGACTCCTTTTCCAAATAAGGTAATATTCATGGGTTCTGGGGATCAGGAGGCAGGCACATCTTTCTGGACATCTTAACATTTTATTTGTATTAAATAACTGTCTGACATACTTCTGAGTACTTTTTTTCCTAGTTTTTGGCTGTGTACTCTTTGATTGCTTTTCCATATGACAGTAATTTTATAATTTTAATTCTGTAGAGATAATAGAAACTCAATGTTTATTTCATCATGACTGATTTAAGTGTGCATATTATGACTGATAATTGGGGTGCAAGTGATGTGGGAAACAAAGGCAGAAGGAAATGTAGAGAAGATTAAACGTTCTTATAACCTGCAGCCCATTGACAGGTACCTGAGGCAGACAGAGTATAACCTTTCACCAGGAAGCTCCCAGCTGACTTGATGTAAATGCCTTGCTAGAGGGAAAAACAACCTTAGCTTGAAAATAGCCAAGCCTCCAGGATCCTTGTGAGTCTTCTTCGGCATCTGAAAATCCTTTTGAAACTTCCCTTATCTTCCCCCTGCACCCCAAAGTACATAAGCAGTTGCCCCTCACAATCCTGGGGCAGCAGGGAGTAGCAGCTCTTTCTGCCCATGGGTCCTGTCCCCATACTTTAATAAAACCACCATTTTGCACCAAAGATATCTCAAGAATCTTTCTTGGCCATTGGCTTTGGACCCCACCAAATGTCACCCATTTTCAAAAACTACATCCCAAGAATATGTAATTCTGTAGACTCACTGCTGCTAGTATTGCCTTAGGTCTGTGCCCTCCAACACAGTTCTATTTCATGTGATTCCTTGTGAAGAAAGGAAAAGGGAAAGTAAGGTGCCATATTGGTTGGTTAGGGCTAGTGAAGCAAAGTGCTGAAAACAACAGAAATGTATTATCTCACAGTCCTGGTGGCTTGAAATACAAAGTCAAGGTGTGGCAAGGCCATGCTTTGTCTGATACTCTGGGTAGAATCCTTTCTTCACCTCTTCCTAGCTTCTGGTACTGCCATCAGCCATGGCATTCCTCGACTTGTGGTTGCCCTATTCTGATTTCTCCCTCTGCCATCACATGGCCTCCTCCAGGTGTGTCTGTGTCCACAATTCCTTCTTTTCAAAAGGCCCTTGGTCATTGGTTTAGGGCCTGGCCAACTTCAACACAAGAAAGTATGTAAGTGTGACTTCATCTTAACTGACATCTTAATTATATCTGCAAAGACCCCATTTCTAAATAAGGTCACATTCACAGATACAGGGGGTTAGGACTTGAACCCATCTTTTTGCAGGATATGAGTCAGGTGCATTTATAAATATATGTGATGCAGTATGCAGCATGGACCAGGACAGAGCCTTCCCGTTGGCCTATGCATCAGTGAGAAACAAATTCTCCACTTAGAATTGTACCCATCTGATGATTGTGCTAATTTCCCACCAACTACTTTCTGTTTCTGGACATCTCAAACCTGGTTTGTTATGGTTGTCATAATTTTCTGCAGGGATGAGCATGTATAATAAAATTCAGAAACCCCAAATGAAAACCCCCTAGAGGAGAACAAAAGAAGAAGTCTGTGGTATAGCAGTGAATTTCTAGTGGACTGGTGGTGCCTCCCGATGGAGGACAGAGTAGGTCTTTTATTCCTGAAGATGCACAGGGACATGATCTTCATAGCTTGTTACCTGTTTTACAGTGCTGACAATGTCTAGTTCTTTAGATTCCACAGCAGTCCTGCTTTATTTTAATCCCAACTTTTTGTGTTTAGGGGTCTCAGAAAAGCCAACAGTTGCCCAGCATGCTTGACCTTAAACCCTCCTATGGGCCAAGACGGGACAGACCCCAGACAGCCTGGTCTCTGAGCCTGGGCATCTGGCTGTGGGGACCCCAGCTGCAGAATGATTTCATTTACATTGCTATTCAGAGACAAATGGCCCAACTCAATGGAAAGTCTTTCATTCCTAACAAGCAAGCCAGTATGTGGCATTTTTCTTTTCCTTGCTCTGTGGGATAAAATGAACCTTGCAGATGTTCCTGTAACACTAGAAGAATAAGATTCACAGATGAGCTGCGGAGAGTGGCTTGGCTCCCTACTGGGTTCGCCAGCTGCCATGTGGTCTGTGGTCAAGTCAGAGGAGCAGCTGGGAATCGAATTTGGGAGCTGACTTCACAGCTGTGGTCAGAAAGCCAGAAAGCCTGTTTGTATAGAACCATCCCTCACAAACTGTAGTGAGCGCTTCCCTCCAGAAACAAGGCCTGGAACATAGGGGCTTAGATAAGAGCATCTCTTGTCCTAAAAAAAGTCTGGGGGGCCCTCATGCTGGTGTGATGGAGCAGTGGTAGTCACTGGTGGTGCTCACTGGGCAAACAACATATGGAAGTCACTGAGACATGAAGAAGGCAGGACCCTACCCACATGATGCAAATGAGGGTGGGGGCAGACAAATAAAAAAATTATACAAAAAGTTATCCATGATGACCCTAGGAATAGCCATCACCTTAATAAGTAGAAACAGACACATGCTGGGGATATACATTTCTTGACAGACCCATTTTACCAGGTGGGTCAAAAGTTCAAAGCCAAGGGGCCCCTAGGTGGCTCAGTTGTTAAAGGATCTCCCTTTGGCTCAGGTCATGATCTCAGTGTCCTAGGATTAAGCCCCATGTCAGGTTCCCTGCTCAGTGGGAAACCTTGCTTCTCTCTCTCCCTGGTGTTCCCCCTGCTTATACTCTCTGCAAATAAATAAAATTAAATTTCGAAAAAACTTCTAAAAAGTTCGTATGCCAACAACATATGCTTTAGGATCATAATTCCCACATTCAAATTCCCATATTACTTTTAAGAAAGAATCCAGTTTGCAAATAACCATTCTGTCTCTACGCAGGAAAACCTTCTCTCTTTGATGACATAACAAAAGGCTAGCTGAGGGCAGAAAGCACACTGACACTCCACAAACCACACCCCCAAAGGTGGGATGTATGTTACATTCTATGGGCACTCATGACAGCCCAAGAACAAAGCAAGGACAAACAAATGGCCAAATGATAAAGATTACAGTCGCGCAAGACATAAAACTCCATCCGTTTTTAACTGTCTTAATGATTTACAAGAAAAGCACAATCTTAATAATAGTCAGACCTCCAGGAGCCTATTGATTGAATTTCTTGGAGGTCTAACATCACCCTCCCCTCCATAGGATAAAAAAAAACCCCTATATAATAGGTCACTCCTCACATTTATGATGCAGCTTTTTCTACCCACAGGTCCTGTCCCCACGCTTTAAGTAAAAGCACCTTTTAGCACTGAAAATATCTCAAGAATTCTTTCTTGACTCTTTGCTCTCAGATCCAAACTTCAAATCATATAATTTTGGCGACCAGCATGGGGCTCAGTTTTCTCATCTAGACTCCTAGCGTTGGTGCAGACTTGGTGAGTACTTCCTCTTCTCTTCCTTTACTTTCATTTCAGGGCCTTCTCAAGGAGTGTGGTCTTCTTGGAACACTTTCCTGTCAATTACTAAGGCTGTAGTCCTTAGTAATGGCTACACCATGGGAGGGACCAAAAGCCTGCCCTTCGACTAGAAGTTAGTACCCTGGACAGGATGGTAATAAGGCTTGGAAACCTGATGCCCTCTCTTTATTCCTCTCCTTATACAAAGTTGTCTGTCTGGGCCAGATCAGCCAGCTAAGTGACTAGCATAGCTGCCCATCTTAAGACTCTGTTGTGAGGTTTCTTCCTCGTTGGTCTAATGTGATCCCCTCCACTTCTCTGGTCTAGCCACTTCGGGCCCTGAAACCTCTGTCCAGAGCTAGTGAGAAACAGTATCCGACTGAATTAAAACCCAACTGGAGACCGTTTCCTAGGGAAGTCAGCTGTAAAGACTACATGTGTTAGAATGTAGTTTAGATCATGGTGGATTTCTATCTTTACTGTTTTTTGTCAGTGTCCCCTCTTAACTCCTTAGATTATAGAACTGGATGATTTGCCCTTGTAAAACTTTTTTTAGTATTTTCCGTGGGTTAAAAATAGCAGCACAGCATGGCATTTGAGTCCATTCGCCAGCACCCATTTGTAGCCTAGGATACAATGGGGACGTGGAGGGACACCAGCATAAGGGAAGGTGGAGTTCATAGTGACTTCTTAGAGGGACACCTCTGGTCACTTTGACATCATGAACCTCTGATGTATCCTGCATGGAATGCCACCTGGGAGTAGGATGGGGAGACTTATTTTGATAATGGCCTTTTTCCACCTTTCTAGGAACATGGGATTTCCTTCAGTCCCAAGGCTTCTTCCTTGGGATGCTTTTTAACCCACTGGAATCAGTTCAGATTGTAAGATTTAAAAAAACAAAAAACAAAACAAAACAAAACAAAAAAAACCCCTGAGCTTCTTCCGTAAGATTGCATGGCCTCTGTACTCCTTAGGAGACAAGGAAAAATGGCCCATTAATAGGACATTAAGCTTCGATACAATCTATCAGTTAGCTCTCTTCTGCAAAGAACATGGCAAACGGGCTGAGGCATCCTATGTCCAGGCCTTCATGGCTCTAAATCAGGCCTCATGCAGAATGTGTCTAATCACCAACCAGGTTAATAAGTCCCTCTGGACATGTTGTATAGTGATTGTGTAAATAGGACCATTCCTCCTAATAACTGGGCTACTGGAGAGATCACTGGCCAGGCCAAGCAAAGACAATACTGGCTCTGTTGCTTTCCATCTTCCGCATGAACCCCAAGACCCCTCTGCTCCCAGCCCAGCTGGACATACCAGGAGCAGAACTGCCTATCTTGCAGGGGTTCCACCTAAATCTGGATTGCAGAGGAGAAATGGGCACAATTAGAAGCCATGTCCCATTCTCTGTGGCAGACCTGGCTCAGATAAAACAACTAGAACAATATTCTGAAAACCTTCCTCAATTTATTGAGGGCTTCCAGCAATTCTCTGTTATGTTTGATTTGACCTGGCAGGATATATATCTATAGTATATTAACTCATTCTCGTGCCCCTGAGTAAGAGAACCATATCTGGGCAGGTGCTCAAGAATTTGTCGATGAGCAAGTTGCCAGAGGTTGAGATCATTACCTAGTAGGGGGAACGCTCTTTCCAATACTGAACCTCACGGAATTACGAAGAAGATAGGGAAAGATTTAGGATAGGAAATAGATTTAGATATAGATTTAGATTAGATTAGATTAGATTTAGAAATAGAAGATAGAAAAGATTTAATTGAAGGAATGAAAAAAGGATTCTCTAAGCCTGTAAACTTTGATAAAATTCAGGAATCCATGCAAGGAACTGACAAGAATCCAGCTCTATTTCAGGGTCACTTGATAGAAGCCATCAGTAAATACTCAAATCTGGACCCAATCTCACCTGTGGAATAACTACACTAAACATGCATTTTATGAGGCAGTCAGCACCTGACATCAGCTGAAAACGGACCAAAGTGGCTTTTGGCCTTCAAACCCTCACCCAGTGCCTACCAAAGGCAGCTATTGGAGTCTTTAGTAAGAGGTATGGCCTTACAGCAGGAAAAGGACCAGAGAGCTAAATTACAGGCTCTAATATTGGCCTCCCCTATTGCTGATTCTCCACAACACCAGAGTAATCAGGGGCCAACAAAAAGCCAATATCAGACCAAGGACCAGGTAAGACCCCATGCTAAGAGTGTGGCCAAATTAGACAATGGAACAAAGAAGGTCCAAACAAATGCTCTCCACCAGGGCCATGTCCTGTCTGTAAGAAAAAAGGACACTGGAAGAGAGACTGGCTTCATCTCCAGAGAGAGAGGAAGACAGGAGCTCACTTCCCTGCCTGAAAGCAGAACTGGGGGATCTGGTATGATGGACCCCTGAGGCTGGTTGGCTCCTTTGATGTCAGTACTGAGTCTCAGGTAACCCGGATGTGGGAGGTAAACTTACCGATTTTCTTACTGAAACAAGAGCCACTTGCTCTATTCTTATTCAGCACTCAGGCCCTACTAGTCTTTCTAACCATAACATTGTTGGCATATAAGAGGCAACTAAAATGTGTCACTAGGCAATACTTTTCACCTGTAAGTATAGAAGCCAGTTGGTTACTCACGTTTTTCTAGTCCTTTTATCCTGTCCCACTCCATTACTTAGATGAGATTTAATGTGTAAACTAGGAAGCAAGTTTGTCCTTCCTTAGGAAGAGGACAGCTGTTCCCTTTAATACCTGGGGAATTAAAACCTTACCCTGGTATGCTTTCTAATATCTGGAAGCAAGTAAATCCACGGGTCAGGATTGTGATGTCCTGGGCTGGGCTCCTAAAGCCCAGCCAGTGAAAGAGGCCTTACAGGACCCAAACACTACACCTCATATTAAATCAATATCCCTTAAAACCTGAGGCAAGGGGTGTCTGCCTTCAGCTCAGGTCATGATCCCAGCGTCCTGGAATTGAGCCCCACATTAGGCTCCCTGCTCAGCAGGAAGCCTGCTTCTCCCTCTCCAGCTCTTCTTTGCTTGTGTTCCCTCTCTTGTTCCCTCTCTGTCATAAATACATAAAATCCTTAAAAACAAAACCCAAGGCAAAAGCTGGGTTTACCAACCACTTATTGATAAGTTTCCTAAACATGGTATTTTAAAGTCTTGTTAATCTCTTTATAACACTCCAATTTTACCAGGAAAAAAAAAATCAAATGGAAAATAATGGATGGCACAAGATTTAGGGGCTATGCAGGAGGCTGTCCTCCCCATTCATGTCACAGTGCTCCCCATGCATGTCATAGTGCTCCCTATGCATGTCACAGTGCCAGATCCATACCCTATTTTCTCGGGGTGCCTGGTGACACCAACTGGTTTAGAGTACTTAATTTAAAAAAAAAGTGTTCTCTGCATTCCTCTAAAGTGAGGAAACACAGCTCCTATATCCTATTTGCTTTTGAATAGGCCTCACCTTCAAAGCCACAGGCTGCTCCATGAATCTGGATGGTCTGGCTGCAGGGATTTAAAGACAGTCCTCACCCATTCCAGGCTGCATTTAGTAAACACCTCAGTGAATTCTGACCCAGAAAAGAGAAAATGAAGCAGGACTGGTGGGCGATTTTTCAATGTCACTTGAGAATGTAACCTAGGGGTGGCCGGCGTGTCTCTGAGCAGTGATGCTTCAGTCTTCCTGGTAGAAGGAACTTCACAACTTACCATGGGACAGCCCTCTCCGATGATGACAGATGACTCCACCTCGTGTCCAAAGTGTTCTAGAGACCAGAGGTCACCAATGGATGACGGGAGGCCGACTTACTAAATACCAGGCTATGCTTTTAGACACACCTGAAATAATGCTTAAAACTTGTCCAACTTTAAATCCAGCTTCCCTTATGCCTGGGCCTGACCGTCATACTTCCATGCTAAGACATGAATGCTCAGAGATGATTGATCTTGTTTATCCCAGCAGACCAGATTTAAAAGATCCCCAGATGACAGTGATGAGATAACAAAAGGCTAGCTGAGGGCAGAAGGCACACTGGCACTCCACAAGCCCCACCCTCCAAGGGTGGCATACATGTGACATTCTTCAGGCACTCATGACTTCATGACTGCCCGCGAACAAAGAAAGGAAATATAAATGGTCAACTGATGAAGATCGCGGTCATACACGACATAAGATTCCATCCGTTTTTAACTGTCTTAATGATTTACAAGAAAAGCACAATTTTAATAATAGACATCCAGGAAACTATTGATTGAATTTCTTGGAGGCCTAAAATCACCCTCCCCTCCATAGGATAAACAAAACCCTATAAAATGGGTCACTCCTCACTTTTATGATGCAGCTTTTTCTGCCCACGGGTCCTGTCTCCGTGCTTTAATAAAAGCACCTTTTAGCACTGAAAATGTCTCAAGAATTCTTTCTTGACTCTTTATTGTTAGACCCAAACTTCAAACCACATCCTCCTCACAAGCGATATTGATGTCAATAGATGGTCCTCCCTTTCAGAGATCTGGCCTGTTCCTTTTCCTTCCTCATTCCATGTTGATTTTTACCCTTGTTAAATCATAAGGGAGAAAAACAAAACTTCTTCTACCGTCTTATGTTCTGGGCCTGGGGCCCTGGAAATTAACTGATAAAAGACAGAGTAACTGGAGAAAAGGCATACAAATTTTATTTGCTATTAATAATTTTATGTGTACATGGAGTCCTTGATATAAAAAAAAATGAAAACCCAAAGAAGTGATTAGGCTCAGGAACATATACACCATGTTTACCAAAGAGCAATGAATTGTGGAGATGTGATAGACAAAGGTAAAAGAGTGTGAACTCTTAGAGGGGGGGAAACTGTGAGAAGGTAAATATAGGGGGGGAATCTAATGGAAGACAAGGGTTGCTTAGTAGAGTTTGTTATGCAAATCACTGTCATTGTGACTGTGGACTGATAGAAGTTTAGATACAGGTTTAGACTGGTGAATACAGTGGTTCGGTCAACATGTCACTCTAGGCACAAGAGAGGTGAGGGGAACACCTCCTCAGAGATTTTATTCAGGACTATCACAATGAGGGGAAAGAGAGCCCAGTATAGAACTGGGATAGTTCCAAACACAGCATGGGCAAGTGGGGCTGTCTAGCCAAGGATCAGGGTGGGGTTCATATTCTGATCCCTTACATTGCTGTCATGGGACTCAGCCATGTACCAGCACCCTAAGGGAAGATAACACAAGAAAAACAATACCTGGGCTGTGTAATAGACATTTAATTTTTTAAATTTTTATTTATTTTATTTTATTTTTTAAAGGATTTTATTTATTTATTTGACAGTCAGAGATCACAAATAGGCGGAGAGTCGGGCAGAGAGAGAGAGGCGATGGGGGCGGGGAAGCAGGCTCCCTGCTGAGCAGAGGGCCTGATGTGGGGCTTGACCCCAGGATCCTGAGATCTTGACCTGAGCTGAAGGTAGAGGCTTAACCCACTGAGCCACCCATAGACGTTTTAAATAATTCCTTCAGCTACAGAGGCATTTGATTGTCATCATGGCCAGAACTCTTCATTTGAGAGATAAAAATCCACTACAATTGAAGGAATTCAATAAAAGAATGTGTAGAAAGTGACTGATGCGTAGCCTCAATTTTCTTAAGAATGTATCTGCATATGCACGTGTGTATATAATTATTTGCAGTTGTACATTTGTTGATGATTAACACCCGTCTTCCTGCCAAAGTGTAAACTCCTTGAGTGCAGGGATAATGTCAGCTGGAGCCTGGAAGACAGGGATGATTTTCTGACCAAATGAACAAATGAAGAATTTCCAGCAACCGAATGTACTCTGTTTCCATCTCCTTAACATGTCTTAGCTATAAATGGCTCTCTCAAAAAATGCTGACCTTTCTTTCAATCTGGATGATGCAATGCTTTGGAAATATTTAGATCTCATTATTTATCTCATATGTGACCAACACCCCAGATGCTGGGCTCAGAAATCCCTCATCAGTTTCCAGTGGAGACCGGTTTTTCCACAGGCTGCTCCCATCTGCCAGCTGAGCACGGCAGGCACGCTGGGCTGGCCTGCTTTTGGGATGGGTGACTCTGGTTCAGGGAGTCCCCAGCAGCCTTGCCAGATTTCCCTAGAATTGTACTGTAGGCTCAAACTGTCCTGGACACCTGGGTGGCTCAGTTGGTTAAGTATCTGCCTTCGGCTTGGGTCACGATCCCAGGGTCCTGGGATGGAGCCCCGCATGGGGTTCCCTTCTCAGTCTGTTTCTCCCTCTCCCTCTGCCCCTCCCCCTAACTTGTACTCTGTCTCTCTCTCAAAAAAATAAATAAAATCTTCAAAAGAAAAAAAAAACCTCATCCACTCAAACTCCCTTCCTCCGCTTCTTCCTTCTGAGAGCAGAGAAATCCTGTCTGGTTTCCAGGATGAAACACATGGAAGCAGCACACGCTAAAAGAGGAAAACCAGTGGCAGAAATAGAAATGGCTGTGGGTTCTATCCCAACAGCAGGGCCTGGCATAGTGCCCGGAGCCTCGTCCACCCTCGTCAGGGGCACAGAATGCCCATGTGACCAAGGATCTAGACAAACTTCAGGCAGAAACGTTCACCCAAGATCCTAGTTGTTGCCCTGGGGAGAAAATGTGGCAAGGCAACCTCCTGAAATGGAAATTTTTCATATATGAAACGATCGAGTCATTAATAAATTAACCAAATATACCTTTCACTGGCAATGTTGCTTCCGATTCCAAGGTGAGTGGCAGTTCAAGACCCGTATTTGGTGTGGGTTTGGAACAAATGTGGAAAATGAGGTCTACGGATTAGTCTGACTTTGACAAATTTTACACTGCAGATATGCTTCCTGTATAAGTGCTTTATTCATTGAACATTTCTTAGCACTTAATGGAAGGTGAGGTCTTTCAATGTCGATTAAATGCTTCTCATTTTCGGTGGACAGGTAGTTTGCTGCTAACTGGTGGCACCGTCGCTTACCCAACCACTCCCTTTCCTTGCTGGCCATCAGCCAGGAGCCTTTCTCAGCTCCAAGTCTGCCTGCAGTCCTGGGCATGTTTCCCCTCCACCTTCAAATCCGCCCTGGTGTGTCCAGTGCTTTTCACACTTGGAACTTTCCCGGTTTCCCCTTCTGCTGTATCTCCTCTGCCCCCAACAGGTGAAAGGTCTTCCCTATCCTATGCCTGCAATCCCAATCACAACTACAAAGTCCCTTTCCCACGAAAGGTAGAATTTTCTCAGGTTCCAAGGATTATGGTGTGGACATCTTTGGAAGGCTTCTGCCTGCCACGGTTCTGAGTACCATCTATGCACATAGTTAGGTGCTTAATAAATATTAATTGCTTGATTCACAGACCTGTACCCCTGGGGCTAATAATACATTATATGTTAATAAAACAATTAAAAAATATTAATTGCTTGATTTTATGTCCACTCAGGCTCAGGTTACTCTTATTTCACTGGATAATGTTATAGTAAATCTCTTTATTTTGTTCTTCCTGGGTCACATATCTCACATATTCCAAATTTCCTCAATTCTGGGGTCAACGTTTGAGGAAAGATAAAAGACCACATCTTCGATCCCACTTACTTCTTCCTGTGTACAAAAAATGGAGAATCGATCTCAGTGCATAAGAATATAGAATCGAGGGGTGCCTGGGTGGCTCAGTCCTTAAGCCTCTGCCTTCAGCTCAGGTCATGAGCCCAGAGTCCTGAGATCTAGCCCCGCACTGGGTTCCCTGCTCCACAGGAGGCCTGCTCCTCCCTCCCCCACTCCCCCTGCTGTGTTCCCTCTCCCACTGTGTCTCTCTCTCTCTGTCAAATAAATACATAAATAATATTTTTTTAAAAAGAATATAGAATTGAGAGCCAAGAGAAATAATGCAGCTGCACAAATCTTGTATCAGAATTAGGTGCAACTCCACATGACAGAAAAGTTAACCTTTAAAGAGTTAAAGGACCTAAACAAGATCGAAGTTTATTTCTCTCCCATAAATGAATTGTATGCTCAGAATTGTGTACTCAAGAGCTGGTACATTAGCTTCACAACAGTCATGGGCCCTGCCTCTTCTTATTTAACTGCTTCACTTTGTCCTGATGGCTTCCACCTCATGGTACAAAATGCCTGCTTGAGTTCCAGCTATTACACCCACATTTCCATCTGCGGAAAGAAGGAATAATGGAGACATCACACATAAGACCCTATATGTTTCATCAGCCAAGAGTTAGTCTCAAGGGCTTCCTCTAACCACAAGAGAACCTGGGAAATGCCATCTCTATTCCAAGTAGCCATTATGCCCTATATGTGATCCTATTACTAAGGAATAGAGAAGAACAGATATTTGGGGGAAAGTGACAGTCTGCCATTGATCTAAATCTAAAATTATCTTGTTTTACTTCTGAATCCTCCCACGTGCTGACAAAAGAGATCTCTAGTAAACTCCATACATGCCCAAGAAGGTGCAAAGAAACTATGGAAGAGCATTATATTCTAAACATTTAAATGTTCATTATTTTTTTATTTTTTTTAACTTTTTTTAAAAATTTATTTATTTGTCAGAGAGAGAAGGAGAGAGAGCGAGAGAGCACAGGTAGACAGAGGGCAGGCAGAGGCAGAGGGAGAAGCAGGCTCCCTGCCGAGCAAGGAGCCTGATGTGGGACTCGATCCCAGGATGCTGGGATCATGACCCGAGCTGAAGGCAGCCGCTTAACCAACTGAGCCACCCAGGCGTCCCTAAATGTTCATTATTAAAGCCCCCATACAAAGAGTTAAAGGTACCGGTGAACTGATTGCATGTAAAATTCACCATTTGTCCCCTCTGTCTGTGCTAGCCTCCGTCACTACCCATCTTCTCAGAACTCTTCTTCAGTTTCTTCCAGAAATTTCGATGATGCAACAGAGGGCAGATGCCAGGCAATCTAATTGCAAAGTGACATTGCAAATATTACCGCAGGTTCATGAGGTCCCTGAAATGATAATGAGGAGCCTCTCGTGTCACCGTGGAACCAATGACAGACAAGCAGCTATGTATGGTGGCAAGACTAAGCTGCGGTTCAAAAAGGAAAAATAAAGTCACTTCAAAAGGGAATTATTTGATTCTTTAAGATTAGGAAAAGCACTTGATGAAATATGTGAAAATCACCTCTTTTGGACTGTAACACACCAGACTTAAAAACTGCCAATCCTAACAATTATTTGTTCATTTAAAGGACAGCACACAGTCACAATTATAAGATAAATTTAGTTCCACAAAAGATAATACAAACTTCTTTAGAATTTTATATTACATTTTTCAAGATAACATTTTTTTTTTAAGATTCTATATATTTATTTAAGGAAAAGAGGGAGAGCAAGAGCAGGAAGCAGACTCCCCGCTGAGCAGGAAGCCTGGGCGCAGGACTTCTCAGGACCCTGAGATCATGACCTGAGCTGAAGGCAGATGCTTCACCAACTGAGCCACCCGGGCACCCCGAGACAAAATCTGAATTAAATCTTTTGTACACTTTTTACTCTGAAAATTTGCTTCCATTTTTAAGTGGATTAGTTTTAACTTAGCCTTTTCCAGGATAATTGGCTAATGAATATTCTGAATCTTTTGCCCTAAATATTTGTGATTTTTAAGGCACAAAGAGCTCAGTCACTTGCACACTAGCCTGAGAGGTTAAGCATGTTGGACTGGGAAGAAAGACCCAGTGGTGGAAGGACCTAGGAGAGGGGGTCATCCATTCCCACTGTGGTGATTGGGCTGCCTTTGTGGTTCCAGGGGACAAACAGGTATTTCCTCTGGTCAGAGGGATCGCTAGGAGCAGCAGTGGGTGCAGCCAGAGGGAGGCATGGGATCTGTCTGGTGAGGGAAACAGATGGAGAAATTCCCATACCATGTGGTCAGTGGAGCGTTAGTGTTAGATGCAAGCTTGCTGGGGGGCTCTCATCCCAGCGCCTAGGACAGCGCTGGGTGGGTGTACAGGAGGGGCTCAACAAGTATTTTGCACTGAACGGTTGAGGGAATGGGCACTGCACAAAATAGGAACAGCGGGCAGTTAGCCTAATTGAGTACAAGATGAGAGGCAGAGGAAGTGAGCCCTGAGGCAGCAACTGTCCTGTAGATCAACATAGATGGCATTTCTAAGTTGAAGAGAAGGAACCTGAAGGCCCTGAAGGAGGGAAGAGACCTGAAGGAGAGGAGATTTGAGAACGGGAGCTCCCTCGGGCACTATGGATGGTTGCAGCCCTCAGCAGGGTCAGACAGGGGGCAGGGACTCCTGTCAAGAAGCTGTGGTCACTATCAGTAGATCAAACAAGAACACATTCCTTCATTCAGCAACTATTAACAAATAGTTAATAGTTCAACAGAACATTTACCATGTTCCAGCTGTACACGGATCGAATTTCATCATAGCCCTTTATTCTTTTGTGTTAAAAATTACCCTCTTTAAAAATGTAACTATAGGGCGCCTGGGTGGCTCAGAGGGTTACGCCTCTGCCTTCGGCTCAGGTGATGATCTCAGGGTCCTGGGATCAAGTCCCACATCAGGTTCTGTGCTCAGCAGAGAGCCTGCTTCTCCGTCTCTCTCTGCCTGCCTCTCTGCCTACTTGTGATCTCTCTCTGTCAAATAAATAAAGAAAAAAAATGTAAATACAGGGCTCCTGGGTGGCTCAGTCAGTGCAACGTTTGCCTTTGGTGCAGGTCATGATCCCAGGGTCCTGGGATAGAGACCCATGTCGTGTTCTCTGCTCAGCTGGGAGTCTCCACTTGCTCCCTGCTCACGCTCTCTCTCTCTCTCTCTCTGTCAAATAAATAAATAAAATCTTTTTTAAAAAAGTAACCATCATGACTATGTTAATGCCTCAGTGCCCCGCTTCTCTATGAACACAGTGGTCCTCTCTGTTCAGAAAGAGGAAGGAGTTTCATGGGATCATCAGCACTGTGGGGCAGGGGGAATAAGAAGGCGCCAGGGGCCAGGATAAATTGGAAGAAGTATCTCACACTGCACAAGGTGTGAGATACTTCTCTGGCCCCAGAGAGCCAGACAGTGATGTCACTGAAAAGAGGGAGTGTTCCCCTGAGAGGCCTCTGTGGGCAAGCTGGTAGAAACAGTCACATCCTACATGCTGGTCCTATCTATAGAAGGGTGTTATTTGATGACACGATTAACCCTCCCATCTGACACTGAGGAAGGCGGCTGCTCTCTGTCATGTAATAATATGCCTCAAAGGCCCAGGGGAGCTGGAGGACCAGAGCCCAGGAGCTGTGGTAGTTGTGCTGGACTCAGCACATCCTGAGGCAGGAATGCGAGGGCCTTGAGACATGGTCTGGACTGTGTTTATGAGCCAGAGATCCCTGAACTGTGATCCCCCCAAATTCATACGTCAAAGCCCTAACTCCCAGTACCTCAGAGTGTGACTATTTGGAGAAAAGGCCTTGAAAGTGGTAATTAAGTTAGAATGAGGCCTTTATCGTGAGCCCCAATCTAACCTGCCTGGTGTCTTTATAACAAGAGAGCATTTGGATGCACACAGTGATGTGAGGACACACAAGAAGGCAGCCATTGGCAAGCCAAGGCAAGAGTCTTCAGGAGAAACCAAACCAGCTGACACCTTGATGCTTCTGAGACTTCTAGCCTCTAGAGCTGTGAGAAATAAATTTCTGTTGTTCAGGACACCCAGTCAGTGTTGTTAATGTGGTAACAGCCTGAGTGTACGGTGCAGCAATTAAGAGGAAGAGACCTGCTTGGTATCCCTAGCTTCCCCTCTGTTCTCCTGCACTCAGTTCAGATCTTCACCCTAACTTTTCATGTGGTTGTAATTCTTTGTTCTCCTTTGTTCTCCTCTTTCTCTTGACTGTGAATCCCTGGAGAGGAGGGACTGTGTTTTGGTCATCTTGTATTTCCAATGTCTAGCACTTTGATTCTGTTGTGAAGGCTTCGGGGAGCCATCACTGGGCAACTTGGCAGCCATCTTGCTGAAGATATGACCATCCATTCATTTGTTCAGTCATTCAAAGCATTTTCCTGGACACTTATCTCATGAAGATAGTTACTCATTTATTGAAAGAGTAATACACAGTCACTATTACAACCTAAATTATAGTGATGGACTTTATTCCAGGGAAACAAAATACCTGTGGAGTTCCTGACCTTCATGAACTTGGGGTTCATTGTAATGTAAAGTAAATACATATATTGCAATGCAGGATGATAATGCATAATAATGCACAGAACAACCCAAGGGAATTGGGCCCATCTTCTACCCTGAAGAGGGTGAGTGAGAATGCCTATGTATGCCTTAAAGGTCTTCTGTCAGAGTAGCTGGTGGAAATGGGCAGTTGACTGCATCTCGTGCTGAATGGCAGACTGGAGGTTAAGACATCTGTGATTCCAACCGTGGGCTTTGAAAGTCTACTTACTACATACATTGCCCAATCCTTTGAACAGGACCAGCTCCTAGAGAAAGGGGAAAGTTCAGAGTTAGCTCACTGGTGACATTTCCATCTCCTCTTTACTCCAGTACATGCAAGACAGTAAACCAAACCTCTCTTGCCTATCATGCATCTTCCTTGGGCTTTGGCCTGGGTCAACTATCATCTTTCCATGAAAATGACATTTCTCAGAGACCCCTGGAGTGTTTGAAAGTGTGCTCAGTAGCCACCCAAGGATCCCTGGAAACAAAGTGTGCTTAAGCATTAGGCTTTGGCAGGAAATCCAGCAGGAGAGCAGTTAAGCAGGTTTCCACCCTGCCCTCTCAGCCCTCTGCTCTCTCCCATTCCTTTGTTCTACCCTCACCCTTTATCCCAAATCAGCAACTTTCAGTGGATGGTAACAAAATCAGAATCCAAGAAAAGCATATAGTCTCTACATCAGAGAAGATGGGCAAAGGGAACGGGGTGGGGGATGGAATCAGATCTGAAATGAAAAGAAGCCTCATATGATACTCACAGAGGGGAAATCAGTATGATGGGAAAATAAGTCTCACTGAAACTTTCCCACACAGGGCCTCCCTCACCCACACTGTTCTTCAATCCGTAAGAGTGTCTGGAAACTCACAGCCTGGCTCTTGAGCGGACCGAGCCCTCTTAGAGAACAAGCCTGGGCAACCTTCTTCGCATCTAGGATGGTCCGGGCTGGAGCTCGGCAGTTGAGGAGCGGAGGGAGGCAGGCCTCCCACCAAGACCAAGAGCTGATGCCTCATCCCAAGGCTGTTTACTGCAAACATCCACTAGCACTGGCATGCTTATGACAGGAAGCACAGTATTTACCTAACTCTGCTTGAGGAAGTGTGGCCTCTAAGAACCTGAGCTACCATGGCCCACTTCAGGGATGGGATTGCCTCATCACCCCTGAATAAAGCTGGTCAACGTCAGGTGTATGCTTTAGGCTCCCCACTATCCTCACTGCTTTAAAGACGAGAGAAACTTGCCCCAATCCTCAAAAAGTGTCATCTAACAAAGGATTGCTCCTAAAAGAATTAGAAAGCACATTTAAGGGGAGTTTGGGTGGCTCAGTTGGTTGAACCTCTGGCTCTTGGTCAGGTCATGATCTCAGGGATATGAGATCAAGCCCCACATGGGACTCTGCACTGGGTGTGGAGCCTGTCCCAGAACACATATATTTATGCCCAATACTTGGCATTATTGCTCCCTCTGCTTCTCTCACTCTCTCTCTCATTAAAAAAAAAAAAATTGAAAAAAGCAAACCCAAGGCCTATATTGGTCAGCTGGGCTCTGCTCCTATTCAACTAAAAATGTGGTTGGAGTCTGCTAATGCCATTAGTAGGTTATTGCTTGTGTAAATATTGTGTAAATATTCCTTTTTCGTTATTACTTTTTTGGACTGCATTATACCCCAGTTCATAAAATGCATTAACTACTTGGACTGGCTCATTCGAATATAAAACTCATGATACAACTTAATAAGTAAAACTCTACAATCCATAATAATGTCAAAAACAGAAAAGGGAGAACCAGAACTCCAGGGAAAGTACTGGGCCTAAATATATGTGTTCTGGGACAGGCAAAATCGCGGATGTGGTAAATACATTCACAAGGAACTCTAAGAGAAAGTCCAAAGAGGATGTTCCGGAATGAATACCTAAAACAGCATTTCACTGATTCTGTTTCCATTCAGTCTCCCCTCTTTCCCCCTTCCCAATGTGTTGTCTGTTGTGAAACCATAAAATTACAGCTTAGGACTCATCAAGGCTTTACATAATTTCCAATCAATGTAAAGAACCTTTTTCTGATAAACTAACTACATTTTGGGGGGGAACAAGTATAAAATCATGCATTTCAGGGTAAAACAGATGGATGTGGCCCCTAACTTGGAGAAAAGAGGTCCCCAAAATTCTCGTGACAATGACCAAGTTACAGGATGCATCCCAGAGTAGCTTGTTACCTAGCATTGCAGCCATTGGACAAGAATGACCAGATTCTGAGGGGTTGATGTCAGGGAGCAATGAACTTGATTATCTCAAGGCTGAGCAGCTGTCTCTTAGCTGCTGCGTGTTCCAGTGTTGAAGACAGATGTGTGCAGATTTCCCATTGCATATTGGAAAATATGAGCTTTTCACAGGCATAACTGCCAGAACATTGCGTCTGTCTCTAGAGAGCTTCAATTTTTTAGTAAAGCCTCCATGGGTTTAGAAGACAGATGCAGACCAACCAGCACCCAAGGGGTATAAATCCATGTCAGTGATTCATCGGCAGCCTCATGCTTCTTGCTGTGAATTGAAAATCCTTCCACGGCCAGGGAATGTTGGTCTGGTTATGCTGACAATCTTCACTTCCCTCTCATGCCTGAGCCTGTAGGCAGCAAACACATAACAACACTCCAGTTAATTTAGAATCTACTGCTCATATGTCCATCCTCATAGGTGAATTCGGTGTTTCACTCAGGGGTCAACCTTGGCCTTGAATTCTCATTTGCGCCTCTTGACTTTTGTCATCGTAGTGGCTGTCCAGCGTCTATACCCTGTCCCTGTGGCAAGAACTCCCCATGGTGTGTACTAGCAGTGGGACTCAATGCCCAACTGCCCACTATAGGACTTGAAGTTAGAAATTTCCTTTTCTCCCTATCCTCTGCCAGCTATGGCCCGGGTGTGTGTCTTAGAATCAGGAGATCACATACCGCCTCTGGGACTTGAATTTAGAATAAGTGACGAAGAACAAGGGGTCGGTTAAGATTTAGTCCCGGTGGTTTCGGGGGTGTCCAGGAATGTGCATGATCTGACTCTAAGACAGCGCCATTCCAGCCTCATGGTTCTGACTGCAAGACAACGAGGTTCCTTTGTGGGACTCTCTGTACTGTCCTTCCTGTTTGTATTCCAAGTCTGGGCTTCTGGCTTCCAGGCAATTCCATGAGCACCTCACAATGTTCCCAGGCGAGCCCTTTCTGGCCATCACATCCCGTGATGGTTCCTAGTTTTCACAGCCACACCTCTACTTGATACACATGCTTTTTGGTCTGTGTGTGGTGGGGGAAAGTGATGGTGGTCATCAAAAAGGAGGAGGAGGAGAGAGAAGAGAAGGCAGAGGAGGAAAGGGATAAGAAACACATCATGAAGGTATAGAAAAAGCAACAAGAAGACAAACAGGAAGGTTGTGAAGTAGATGGGAAATTCAGATTCTCACAACTCATTTAGGAACACGGCCTGTTATCTCTTTTACTGCATCGTCCCATGTGCTAATAACATTCCTTAGAAGTTACAGAGTGACAGTGACTTCCCTGATGGTCTGTTCCCTAATTCAGTCGAAAAGATCCTGATGATGTTCAGGTTTGGGATAGATCAGGGGTCTGTGACCTAAGGGTCACCATCTGTTTTTGTAAATAGCTGTATTGAGACATAGCTATGCTTCTTCATTCTCACATTGTCTATGGCTGCTTTCAAGCTGCAGTGACATAGGTGAGTAGTTGGGACAGAGGTGGTATGGCCAGCAAAGCCTAAAATATTTACCATACAGCCCTTTTTGGAAGAGGTTGTTGACTCCTAGAAGAAGACATCTGAATCTCTGGAAACCGAGGTACAGAAATCTATTTTCCTTTCTTCACTCTTCACCTCCGTGTCCTCCCTTCCCAGCTATACTTTTCCCATGTTGAGGGTTAACACAGAGCACCATTTCAGAGGGCTGGGGTCCATTTTTCCCAAAGGAGCGGAACAAACCAGGGAGAGAAGGAGGAAACTATTCACCTCTTCCTTCTCTCTTCCTGGAGGCCCTACTCTGGGGGACCCAGAGACCCACTTCTGGAGGTAGTATGGGGAAGTGCAGTGCTCAAGGGGCTAGTTAGTAAAGGACAGCTGAGACCCAAAGCCAGATCTTCCCATTCTTCGCCCGGTACTCTCTGCACTGTCCCTCCACTTCATCAGGGAAATCTTCATGGAGGTGGTGGGGTTTGAGTCTGGCTTAGAATCCTGAGTACAGCCTAGGCAAGCAAAGACCATTGATTAATCTCCCTCTAGTACCTAAACACGAAAAGCAGCATTTCACTAGATTGGATCTCTAACTTACCATTCTTTGGGAAACATGAAGATCACTCATCTAGAAGTCAACAGATCTAGGTTTTAGTTCTGGCCTTGCCTCTAACTAGCTGCATAACCTTGGGCACGTCCCTCTCCTTTATGGGCCATTATTTGTTCACATATACTGGGGAAGAGGAATTAGATTAAATGGCCACAGCTGATTCTGCTTTTCTTAAAATCCTGGGGTGCTCTTGTTGCTTGCAAAACATGGGACCTCACCACTGATACATATCCCAACTAGATGCATAAAAAACATGCTGATTTTACACCAAAATCCATCCTAAAGGGGCCAGCCAAGGAAGCAGTCACAGAGCATGAGCATTTGACAGGATGTGTGGGAAGGCCTGCAGACAAATGGGGCAAACGGCTCTGAAAGATGATAGCACCGTGTCACACCAGCAGACAGGAACCAATGAGACGAGTAAACTCATTATGGGACACGGCTGGGTGGACTCTTGGTTCAGAATCCAAGAATGCCTTTCCTTTATGGCCTACTTTTAGGCTTGGAATAACGAAGTGTATTTGGGATGCCAACTCCAGATCTACTCCCTCTGTGGTTCGGGTGGAGTGTCTGGAATCAGCATTACTCATGTGGAAACATTTTGCTCTTTAATACCTCCAGAAGATCCTGGAACAGGCTGTGGCAGACCATGAAAGCAGGCAAGACAGAGCTGACCTACTATTTGCTGAATCAAATGATTAATTTTCAAGGTGGATTAAAAGTTATATATGAGTTATTCATAAATCTGTAGAACTTTACTCCTTGGGGTCTTTACTCTCTTGTATGTCTTTCTGCATTTTCTCAGCTGCATCTCTGGGAAACAAAAGAGCTTAATGAAATGTCTTTTAAAATTACACCAGGCTCCCCAACTATTTACTGGACGCCCTGTAGCTTAATTCAATGGGGGAAAAATTTCTCCCTGCACTTGAAAAGAGAAACTGATTGTTTTTACTGATCTGAAACCTCTTATTTGGTTTAATGACTCAAATACTATTTTTAAATTGTCCAAGCACTAGCAGGAAGTATAACAAAGTCTTTATTAACCTGATGTTTTCTTTCTAATAATTCCTGCCAGCTCCACCTTTTTTTCTACCTCTGCACTATAATCTTAGTGAGTGCCACACCACCACGTGAGACAGACATCATGTGCCTCATTCTACTAATGAAGAAACAGGCTTAGACTCAGAAAGTTGAGAAATCGAGATTCAACCTTTGTGTTGTTTGTGCCTCTGATAAACAATACTGTATTGTATTACTTAATAGTTTCTACACATTTGTCTTATCTTTTCAACTAGAGCCAAGATCCTGAGGGAAGTATCAATGCCATGTATATTATCGTGGAAAGCCTTATTCTACAACTTTCACACAGCAAACACTCCGTAAATGCCTTTCACTAGTAGACTAGGTAAATGGAAAATATAAACCAAATTAACTCTTAAGTTTGGACTGATTAGTTAAAGCCTGCCTAAGCTCAAATAAACCAATTATAAAAGAGCTGAGGTGGGTGGGTCAGGAGGGGCGCCTGGATGACTCCATTAGTTAAGCCTCTGACTCTTGATTTTGGCTCAGGTCATGATCTCAGGGTCATAAGGTCGAGCCCCATATTGGGCTCCATGCTGGGTGTGGACTCTGCTTAAGATTCCCCTTTCCCCTGCTCCTGCTCCTCCCCCCACACTCTATTAAAAAAAAAAAAAGCTGAGGCTTTAGAGGGCTAGAAATCCCTCCCCATTTAGGTGTCCCCCAGTGTTTCCTTAGGAGGCAGCTTACCTTCTTCACATATCTGTCACCCTTTCCTCAAGGAAGCCTTTCATGACTTCTCACAGCAGAAGCAGTACTCTGTTTCCCATTCCTTGTTCTCTTCTTAGACATTTCCCAGCATCCTTTGTAGTTCACTTGGGGCCAGGAAACTGGATTCTGGTGAACAGATGTGAGTGAGGTGAGCCACTTCTGAGCTTGGCCTTGAAAACATCCACTGTGGTCATTCCACTTTTCTTCTCCCCTCACACTGACATTGGAGACTGATGGGAACTGTGATGGTAGAGGCTGTGTCAGCCTGGGTCCCTGAGTGACTAGGTAGAGGAGGACCCTGACCCTTATAAAACAGGTAGGTACTCTAGATTAGTAATGATCTTTATTGTATTAAACTGCTGTGCCTTCAGTGTTGGCTGTATCACCATATTTCATATATAAACATGGCGATGTTAAGTAGAAGAAGAGACAGAAAAGGTACATTTCTTTTTTGTATGTCCCTTTTTATGAATGAGGGTCCTTCCCCCAGGGACCCTAGCAGATTTCTTTCACACTGTATTATGTCAGTGTCCATGCCCAGAATAAACATCACCAAAAAGAGGACATGAATCATGATTAGCTTCCTGTGGGGGACTTGCTTCTTCAGAATGAAGAATGAAATCAAGTTTCCATTACAAAGAAGAAAGGTTATCACAGTTATATGGCCCCAAACAAACAGTGTCTGTGTGGAGATGGTGCTACGTGCTAAACGAGGACTCAGACATGTATTACAACAAGAGAATCTACTGTGGTGTTACCTGAATAAGCCTGGCAAAACTTCATGAAGAAAGACTCTAGCATCAGGGAAGACTTTTCAGGCAGGAGACAATGACCAGGAGAGAGGAACATACAAGGATTGATGGACAATGGAAGGAACTGTCTGACTGGAGTGGGGACACCTATGGAAGCCTAAGGAAGTCTGAACATGGGGAAACTGGGTGTAGAGATAGTGAGATGATCTCCACAGGCCCATCCCAAAGTGCTTATCCCATCTTCTCTGGGATATTTCAGAATGAGGAAATTATCTTCCAGAGTTTCAAGTAGGACTGGATTATTCTTTGTGGCCACCCAATGTACCCAGCTCTCCTGGGATACCTATTTATTTTTCACAATGACATCTGTGATGATTAATTTCATGTATCAACTTAGCTAGGCTCTGGTGTCCAGTTGTTTAGTTAAACACCAGTCTAGATGTTGGTATCTTTTAGATGTGATTGCCATTTAAGTCAGTAGACTGAGTAAAGTAGATCAGCTCCATAATATGGATGGATCTCATCCAATCAATTGAAAGACTTAAGAGAAAAGACCGATATCCCCAAGGAGGAAAAAATTCTGCCTCTACATTGCCTTCAGACTCAAGACTTCAACATTGACTCTTGCTGGACTTCTAACCTGTAGGCTTGTCTTGTTGATTTCAGACCCCACTGCCCCACAATATTGTGAGGAAATTCCTTAACATAAATCTTTCTTTTTTTTTTTTTTAAAGATTTGATTATTTATTTTGGAGAGAGAGGGGCAGCATGAGCAGGAGGAGGGGCAGAGAGAGAGGGAGAGAGAGAGAGAGTCCTCAAGCAGACTCCCCTGAGTGTAACCCAATGCAGGGCTTGATCCCAGGACCCTGAGATCATGATCTGAGCTGAAATCAAGGGCCTGGGATCATGACCTGAGCTGAAGTCAAGTGTCAGCTGCTCAACCGACTGAGCCACCCAGGCACCTGCATAGATCTTTCTTTCTATATATGCATCACATTGGTTCTGTTTCCCAGGAGAACCTTGACTAATACAGCACCCTTGATGACAACAATCTCCCATTTTGAAGATTAGCTTGGATTTTGGGCTCTATATTTAGCTCAGCAAGATCTTTGAGAAAACAACTCTTGTCTCGTTTTCATTACATGAATGCATTTTGCCTGGTCAAATGACTAGGAGGCTGGCATGGCCCCTACTGGGACACTGAGTTCCTGAGTGTCAGAGAGCTTCTGCCTCAGGCCTCTTCAGTGTCTGGATCAAGATTCTTTGGCCTTCATAGGAAGAAGTGAACTTCTGATTTTCTCAATGAGCAAATGATTTTGGGCAGGCTAGTCAAGGGGAAAGTTGCTGTTAGTGTCCTATATGCAGTCAACAAGTCACTTTGATGAGAAATACTCAAAACCATTTATGCATACCCTAAATCCAATCCACATGTTCTGGGTGAAATCTACAGAGGAAATAAGAAAGCTTTTGGATAAGAAATCACATTGTTGGGTGCCTGGGTGGCTCAGTTGGTTAAGTGTCTGCCTTCTGCTCAGGTCATGATCTCAGGGTTCTGGGATCCACCCCTACATCAGGACGCTTGCTCCATGGGGAGCCTGATTCTCCCTCTGCCTCTCTTCCCTCTCTCTCTCTCTCATGAATAAATAAAGAAAAACCATTAAAAAAAAAAAGAAATTACATTGTCTCTGTCTAAAGAAAGAAATTGTTAGCAAAAATGGAGATGATTTGAATAAAATTTACAAAAGGAGTATTCAGACAGACCCAGCTGGGTGACGTGTCTCAAGTGCCACCCCAGGAATTTGAGTAACTATTTCTTGTGGCAGGAACAGTCCTAGAGCAGAGACTGGTGCGTCAGGTTATGAAAGCTATCCTGTTGTCTCTCAGTTCCACCCCAGCCCTCAAAGCAGCCCCATGATGCTAGGACTCTGCAAATTACTTTTCTCCTTGATCAAGGAATAGAGGGCAGTGGAAGGAGATGCTGAAAGGTAGGAAGAGCCCCCAAAATGCTTGTTCTTTCCTCTTGCTTGTTGTTTTTGTGAGTGTCATTTGGCCAATAACACTCGGGTAGCTGGAGTTGGTCCCAGACCAGCTTCTTCCTATAGGCCCAGAATCAACTTCACCACACCCTGACAAAGGTGCCAGATTACTTCGGGCAGCCCTCCTTTCTCACCAGTCTGAGTCCCAGCTCTGCAGGGCCCCTACTTGGAAGTTCTGACAACTTCCCACCTCTTCTCCCAAGTTCTGACAACACCCACCTCTTCTCTTTTTACTCCTAATCAGGACATGTTGCTTCTTACAGTGTCTATCTCTGTGTTTAACCCATTCCTTCAATCAAATTCTCTCTCTTGAAATACCTGGGATGGTTTCTGCTTTTCTGTTTGGATCCTGACCTAACCAAATGCCTGATAATATGAGTCATAAATATTATCCAAAAAATTCCACTCCACACACACACACGTGCGTGTGTACACACACACACACACACACACGCACACATACCACACACACTTTCCTGCTTATCATGCATCTCTGATTAGAATTGGTTTCTCATGCAGGTTTTCCATGGAGAGAATTTCTCTTCCGTAAGCATCTAACACATATGATTCACCAGGAAGCTGTATTTTTCATTGTAAGTGAGTACATTTGAATGCTGGTTTTTCTATGCCAGTCTCTGGCAGCCTTATTTCGGCTATGGACACATCCATTTCTGGGACACTGGCAACGGGTGTCTTGCACTTGCCAAGGGAGGGTCAGACCCGAAACTGTAATTCCAGACAAGTGAGGGCACCCTGACCAGTCGACCAACCTCCTCTCTTATTCTTCCTCATACTGGTGTCAAGCACGAACCTGTTTCTCCGCAAATGGCAATAGCTAATACTAAGAGACAATGTCCCTTTTTTGAACACATTATATTCCTTTCTTTTAATTCTTCGCCAAATAAAACTTCTCTGAAAATGACCTAAAAGCCTTCAACATTAAGATACAAATGACCAATACAGTTAAACCACCACCTCTAAGAGAGTATTTTAATTTTATTTTCATTTTAATAAACCTTGAATTGGTTTAATTCAAGGGATGGAGCATTGCTTTTAGAATCCCAGAATTCACTGAGCTGAGTACTAGAGTATTTTTCAGAGAGAAGGGGTAGGGGGGAGGTGGGTCACACTCCAACTGCTCCTGAAAGTCATGCAAACAGATGCCTTCTTTAGCTACCCCTCATGTTGGCACTGATATAAAGACACGTTCAATCCCACACAGTCCTTGACTGTCCCTGGCCAGACCAAAGCTGATCTCCTCTTGGCCAAGGCCACAGTGGAGCACCCTGGGGGAGGCCACAGGGCACCCACACATTTCATAACTGCCTTCTTTGTAGAGCTGAACAAATATTTGCCTCCAGCCTCTAGAGCTGTTTCACAGGCCTGAGTTTTCACACGTAGTCATGTATACCCCTGCTGCTCACAGCGGTGGCTAGGCCAACCTCCTGGCTGGACCCCCAGGGCCAGCTGAGCCAGCAAGACGGAGTGGCAGTCCCAGCACATCTTAGCAGCCAGAGGCCCCCAGACAGAATGGGGACTCCGGCTTCCACCAGCGGCAGGTTCTAGATGTTTCTAGGCCTCAGCTCACAGGCAAGAAATGATGGCCTCACTCTAATTCATAGCTTTGAAAACTGGATACAAAGGACATGCCCAGAACCTGTGTGAAAGAATAACCCTAAGTAAGATTAATTAAGAAGCCAAAGTTTAAAATGAACCCAATGGGAAATACCGGAGAAAAGTAAAAAGGGCTCATGCCTAGAGGTGGGGGCCCCTAATCGGGGCCAGACTTAGGACTCTGCATCCTTGAACTTGGACATTTGGTTAAGTATTTTCAGGCAGCCATCGCCTCATCGGTAAGATGATGGGGGCTGGGTTTTTTTTTTTTCCGATCTTCCCCGCAAGTTCTCTGTATTCGTTTTCTGGGGCCGCCATAACAGAGTGCCCCAACTCAAGGGGCTTACACAAAGAAACTCATTGTCTCCTAATTCTGGAGTGCAGAAGGCTGAGATCAAGTTGGGTCCTTCCGAGCCATGTGGGGGAATCTGCTCTGTGCCCTTCTCCCAGCTTCCGTGTGGCTCACTGGCCATCTTTGGTGTTCCCTGACTTGTAAATGCATCGCCCCTGCCTCCGTCTTCACACCACATTCTCCCCGTGTGCGTGTCTGTCTCTGTGTCCAAATTTTTCCTCTACAAGAACATGGTAGTATCTGCTTAGGCCCGCTCCAGTGACCTCATCTTAACTCGATCATCTACAAAGACTATATTTCCAAATAAAGTCATCTCACAAAAGTATGGAGACTAGGACCTCTTTCTGGATGACATAATTCCAGTCATAGACTTCTAGCCTGATTTTTGCAGGTGAGCCTCCTGGCAGGAGGCTATGGGCCTGGTCTCCTGGCTGCAGGCAGCCTGTCATTGGGCTTCTCCTACTTTTCTGTAGGAAGACAGGAGGATAGATAGCTACGTGTCCTGATGACGGCTTTCCAACTGTGTAACACCAGGCGAGTCCCTTTACCTCCCTGAGACCCCCTACCTCCTCATCTAAATGATGGTAATAACGGGTTTTCTGAGAGACGTCAGTGACCTAAAACAAAGAAATACTCGTCTGACACACAGTGAGTGCTCACCAAATTATAGATATTATTATTTATTCCTGTTGATTCAAGGAGAGGACGGGTCAGGGATTCTCTGACCCTGGCTGCATATTAGAATCATCTCAGGGAGCTTTTTCAAGACTCTTGGCACCCAGGCCCCACTAGAGATTCTGACTCAGTTGGTCCGGGATGGGATCCAGGCACTGATAGACTTAGCAACTTCCTGGTTTATTTTCCTAGGCCGCCAGGATTGAGAGTCACTAGAATAGTCGAAAGGACTGAAATCACCAGCAGAAAGCCTCAGTGCAGCTGAAAGACCAAAGAGGTTGCCTTGTAGCCTCTTAACCCGGGTGGTCCAGGTTGCGGGGGCTGCCAGGGACAGCTCTGAGAGAACTTTGAATGAGGTGACCTAGATTTCAGAGCCATTTTTTGCTTTGTGGTCTCCCTGCAATACTGTTTCCAGGCCTCTCCGGGGAGGAAGCATCCTCACCCAGGTGCACCCTCTGGGCCTTTTCTCTCACAGCCATCTTCCATCCACTTGCTCGCCCACAAAACCCAGGTGTCACGTTTCCATCTCAGCTCCAGGGCTGGGAGAGAAACCCACAGTAAGGGTGAAGGCCAGATAACAGCCCGATGCGCTACCCTCCCGAGGGCTAGCTACCTAGGAGGGCTCATCACAGATCTCCTAGAATTCTCCAGGAAGGAAATTTCAAACGGGTAGACTTATGGGAGGGGATGACGAATCCTCGCAAAGGCCCCTGGGTGGGAACTGCTCGCTTTTGAATAGGCGTGACTCACAAGGGCCCTACACTGGGGACCTGGAGAGCTTCTGTTTTACCCAATATCTCTCTCACGTCTTCACTCTGCCCCCGGGACCTGCTTCCTTCTCTGTGCAGATGTGGGCTCTAGAGGCAGCTATCCGGCAAGAGTGATGGAACTTCCATCGGTAGCTTCTGTTTCTCAGGCCCCTTTGCTGAGTGAGGAAGGCAGCTGTGGGCAGCCCTCCTGCCTCTTCCCCTCTCCAGCCCCTCTGTCGCCTGAGCAACAGGCCTGGCTTCTCCCAGATTTGGCCTTCTTAAAGTGCTGCGCTTGTCCACTTAGCAATAGAACACTTGCCACTCATCGTTCCTTAAGTCCAAGGGTCTCTGCAGTTCTCCTGGGAGCGGGGTGGGGGGACAGTGGCTTTTTATTCTGTGAATGAATGAGTAATATTAAATGAAATGATACATAAATAGAGCAATTTTTTTCATGGCCAGTCTACATAAATGCCCTTAATTTATTATCACAAAGAAGTTAGGAATATCCATATGCTCTTTGGCCAAATGACTAAAAGTGTAGCAAGTAAAAGAAATGATCCTTCTCTCCATGCTGGTCTGTTTGAAGCAGGGTATTTGGTTTGGCCCTTTCCATTTCTTCCATTTTAATCAAGTGTATGTCAGAAGGATGAGTGGCCAGAGACAGACAGCCTTCTTTTAATACAAAGCAGGATGTTGTATCTTCATCTGGCAGTCACTGACTTTAATTTAACCCTGGCTTTTGGAAACGCAGGGGAAGAGGGACGATAGCCTAGAATGGGGAAATGCTTTTTACTAAACCCAGAGACTCTGCACCTGAATCCAGCTCCGTGCTCTGGACTCACCCAACTGCCTTCTGCCGCTGGCGTCTGGAAGGAGGAGTGAGTTCCTTGGAGCAGACCCTGGCGTTTGGCAGGCGGAAGGCGTTAGCTGTACAGCGAGAGAGCGTCAGCTCTCCCGATGGCCGGGAATCAGTCTCCCCCCAACCCCAAACATTTCAGACAGAACAGATGCAGTTAAGCCCAAATTTCCTGGCAAGCCTGAGGGCAGGTTTTTCCAAAAGCATCTCAGACGGCGAGGCACATGTCTAATCACGAAAGCCAACCTCCGGACACACACTCTCTGTTTCCCAGCCGGTTGTGTATGTTTCCTTCACCATTGAACACAAACGTGCCACGGTGTGACATTTATGAACCCCACCAACTGCAAGCTGCACGCACCAACCCAGCCGCCTGCCGGGTGGGAAAGTGATGAATGGGGGCTGTCCTGCCCCGGGGAGGAGGGCTGCTTCCCCTCTGGCATGCCTGCAGCCTTATTTATTACACACCAAAGTATAAAACCGCCCAGCCGGCTGCAGCTCGCATCTCCAGCCCTGGCATTTTCCCGAGACGCCCCGCCGTCGTCTCCAGGAGGCTCTGGGGCTCTGTTGAGAATCATGCTCGGGAGGCAGCTCGTCTCCTGGCACCTGCTGGCTTTGCTTTTCCTCCCATTTTGCCTCTGTCAAGATGAGTACATGGAGGTGAGCGGAAGACCCAATAAAGTAGTGGCGAGAATAGTGCAAAGCCACCAGCAGACTGGCCGTAGCGGTTCCAGGAGGGAGAAAGTGAGAGAGCGGAGCCATCCTAAAACGGGGACTGTGGATAATAACACTTCTACAGACCTAAAATCCCTGAGACCAGATGGGCTACCGCACCCCGAGGTAGATGACCTAGCCCAGATCACCCCATTCTGGGGCCAGGTACTCGGAATTCTCTTCTAAGGATTACTGTGAAAGCCTAACGAGTTTTGTTGTTCTTTTTTCAGCTATGATTCATAGGATCAATGCTTTCGAGAAGTTGGCTGTGCTGCTTGTGGGGGTCTTTCTGGGCTGCTCTGGGGTCTTGGGGGGATGCGGTGGGGTCACGGTGCCGGTCTGTGTTAGAAAATCAGCAGAGGATGTGGGGGACAGTGCCCCCCAGGAGAGAGGAGAGCAGAGCAGCCAGCTCCCTGCTGTGCTATGACTTGATTTCTTTCTTGCTCTCTTGGTATGGAAATAAGTGCTGACCCATGCCGATAGACGGGTCTAATCATTTGCAGATCCTAAGAGTTGGATTTTCTTAATCCTTCCCAGCAGGGAGAAGCTGCCCTTTGAGTTTTTCACTTCGATGCTTAGTTTACTGTGACATTTCTTGCCAGTCTTATTTATTTAATTTATAGTAGTCTAGGTTACCAAGCCTCTATGCTCAGCCTCTGAACCTTAGAGTTAGAACCAAAAAGACCGCATGTGTGTGAAAAGCAAAACTTCGTTGTGTGATTTAAAACCTGATAATCACTGAGGACCTGATTTATTTACTTGGGTGTGAACTCAGCCCTCAAGGAAACATCTTTAACTCTTTCCGGGGATGATCGGAGTGAGGTCAGGTTTCAGCGTAGTGATTTGCAAATTGGTGAAACTCAATTTAATTTAAAACATTAAGAACCAGACAAAACGGATTTTGACTTACCTTCCAGGCTGAAATCAGAGGAGGAGGGAAAGAAGAGTTACTTTGAATTACGGGAGCATTGAACAAAGAGGTTTTACAAGAATCTATTGGGTCTTTGCATTCAGTAGGCCCTGGAAAGCTTCATGCCGGTGATATCTAAGCCTGTCCTCTCACAGACTGAAAAGTTTGGGTTGGGACTAGCAGCAGGATCAGACTGAAACCCCAAGCAGGATCAGCTGGAGATCCGGGGCTGAGTTGGGATTTCTAACTTGGCTGCATAGTGCAGTCGCCCAGATTGTTCTGTGAGCCTGTGTCAAGAAAAAAATTGTTTCTTAGGGCACCTGGGTGGCTCAGGGGGGTCAGTGTCTGCCTTGGGCTCAGGTCATGATCCCAGGGTCCTGGAATGGAGCCCCACATTGTCACATAGAACTCTCTGCTTGGGGGAGAACCTGCCTCTCCCTCTCCCTCTGCATGCCTCTGCCCCTGCTTGTGCTCACATGTACTCTCTCTCTCTCTCTCTCTGTCAAATAAATAAAAAAAATTTTTTTTAAGACTTTATGTATTTATTTGACACAGAGAGAGAGACACACACAGAGAGAGGGGGAACACATGCAGGGGGAGTGGGAGAGGGAGAAGCAGGCTTCCAGCTGAGCAGGAAGCCCAATGTGGGGCTCAATCCTAGGACCCTTGGATCAATGACCTGAGCCAAAGGCAGACACTTAAGGACTAAGCCACCCAGGCACCCCTAAATAAGTAAAAGCTTAAAAAAAAAAAGAAAAAGGGGGCACCTGGATGGCTCAGTTGGTTAAGCAACTGCCTTTGGTTCAGGTCATGATCCTGGAGTCCCGGGATTAAGTCCTACATCAAGCTCCCTGCTTCTCCCTCTGACCTCTCCCCTCTCATGCTCTCTCTCTCTCTTTCTCTCTCTGTCTCGAATAAATAAAATTAAATAAATCTTAAAAAAAGAAAAAGAAAAAGTTGTTTTTTTAAGGAGCAACAAAAGAAATAACCTCCAAATACTTATTTTTCAAAGGCCACTTTTAGAGATGGTCTTTTCATCTGACAATGGTTTTTTTTTTTTTTTTTAATATTTATTTATTTTAGAGAGAGACAGAGAGAGTGCGCAGGGGCAGAGGGGGAGGGAGTCTTAAGCAGACTCCGGTGCTGAGTGTGGAATGGAATGGAGCTCGATCTCCCAACTCTGAGGTCACACCCTGAACTGAAACCAAGAGTCGGACGCTTAACCAAGCCTACTTCCCAGCACCCCGCCTCCCCCACATTTTATTATTATTATTTTTTTAAGTAATCTCTACACCCACTGTGGGGCTTGAACTCACAACCCCAAAATGAGGAGTCACACGCTCCACTGACTGAGCCAACCAGGCGCCCCTCATCTGATAATCTTTTGGCTGGAGGGTGACTCATGCTACTTTGTATTTTCTTAGTGGTCCAAGCTTTGACCTGGACTTTCCATTTCAGTGGATAGGCTCTCTCTGCTGGACCCTCCCTGGCCTTCGCAGTATGAGCTCCCAGACACGCAGAAGGCAGATGTAGGCTGTCATTTGTTATTTCTTGGCAACCAACACTGAGGAGGCCACTGGAATCCAAATTACATTTCTGCTTCACCCTACCTTCCAGGCATAGGCAGCCAGCATGCTGGAGTCAGATGAGGGGGCAAGAAGTCACTTCCTGGCTTTCTTTCCTTGAAGTGACTGTGGGGGGTCCGGGCACGAGGGGAGGCTTTCAAACCCTCCTGGGCTCCTGAAGTATTTTCAAACAAACCTCCTTCAGCAGATACTGAGAAGATTTAGAATCATTGATATTCTGGATATCTTCAATTCGACTCATCAGCCAATGGGTATGGAAACTCACTGCATTTCGGATTTTCCTGTGTTCCCTTTTTCCTTGCGTTCCCGGCCTCTCTTCTTTTAATTCTTCTTTTTTCTCACTTATTGTTTCACCTATGATTTCCTGTGCTTCTACTATGTGCCAAGCTTTATGTTGGGGATAAATAAGCCCAAGCCCATCTCTGGACAGCTCTGGAGGGCTCTTGTGGGGACAGATGAACAGAAAATTGAACACCATGTGATCAACAAAATCTCTGCACAAAAGGCAGCTGGGGAGACAGTACCAGAGTGCTGGTGGTCGCTGCTTTGGACCTCAAAGGTGACCCAAAAAGGATGGTTAACCACGCAAGAAATAAAATTTAAAAATATGTGGGACAGCAAAGAGACCAGAGAGCCCAGGAGGAGTAGGCGTAGCTGAAGGCCCTGGGCCATGGGAGGAAGACACAGGATGATCTGAGGACCCACCTGGAAGATTCTGTTGGCCGGTTACAGAGCTCAGACCTTAGTTTGCCAGCCAAAGTTGTGTGTGTTTGTTCACAACAGCACAGTGAGGTGAGCTTGTGTGTGTTCTAGAAAGAGGACTCTGGCCATGAGGCTCATGGTGGGTAGAGTGTGCAGAGATGGGGGTTGAGCAGACCTGGGCTCTCTTTTCTAGGCAGTTTCATCCTTTTCAATCTCTGGTCCTCCTCCTCTGCCTCCTGGATTCCCTCCTCTCCTTCTTCCCATTTCCCCTCTCCTTTGTCTTCCCTCTCTCTTCAGTTAAAGAAGGAGCTATAGGCCCTCTTTCTGAGCAGTCACTTGCTAAGAGCAGACCTCAAACCTCAGTAGCTGCCCCATGGCCTCCATCCACAAAATGGATGGGATTTGTCCTAGAGATTCCTCCCTCCTCCCACACTGCTCATTCTCCTGTCTTTGGCTTTCAAATTTGACCTGATTATGAGACAAGGGTTGATGAACTGAAGAGGGGCTATGTGGTGACTCCCCAGCGTGTGAAGACAACCTCTGAATTAATGCATTCTGTCCAGCTTGTTTTAAGGGTCCCTCCAGAGGCTCACAAGCATTATTCCATTTGACTGTATTGTGAAGGACCAGAGGAACATGTGAAATGTTGTAGGCCGGCTCTCAGAACATGACCAGGTAGTAGGAATCAGAAGATTCTCCCTGCTGGGGTGGAAGGTCTCTGCTTTCTAAGTGTTCCCAAGTACCTTGGACACCCACCCCAGTGCTAGTTAGCTCTGGTACCAAGGAGCCCCCTTTCCTGGAGCTAACTTCTCACACTCAGACACTAGACTTCACAAATGAAATCTTTCTAAACCATTATTTAAGGATTTAGAAAAGACCTTAGTATCTTTGCTTGCTCTTCAAGCTGGCAAGAAATTTCCTGACCATTTTACCTAGTGCCTTAATTTAGTGGACAAGAAAAATAATGCCTGGGGGCAGTGGGGAGTGACATCACTAAAGTCACACAGAACTGAGATGGGAGTTCTGGTCCCAGGACAGACATGTCCCTAAAATTCTTAGTGTCCCAGGAACTCAATTCTATTCTTTAATGGCTCCCGATTCGGAATTTTCCCTCTTTCTCCTTTAAAGCCCATTATTGGCAGAATCTTGGATTTCTTGGAACTTAAAAAACTGTATTTCACATGAGCAAAATCACACCAGGAAACTATGAAATACTTACTTCTCAGATTGCATCCTTGGATTGGAAGGTGGGGCAGTGCTGTGGCGTCTGACTTTCCAAGTGTCTGAAGTCACTCGTCTCCAACCACTCGCTTTGGCTGATTTTTCTGTTCTTCCACCAGTTTTACCAAAGGTTTTTACAGACTCCCACATCTGTCCAGTGAGGGGTCTGGTGGGCAGAGGACTAGACATGAGTTAGGTCCACACCGTGTCCCTGATCACTTGAGATCTGGCCCTGAGCTGTTGCAAGAGAATGCTGGGACTACAGACACTCCGCATTTTCCCTGAAGAGCTTGGTGGAGGCCTGTAGGGAGAAGGAATGAGGGAGTTAGGAAAACAATCAAGCCCATTTTTAATTAAACAACAACAACAACAACAAAAGTGAAGTCTAAATGTTCAGCAATGGGAAAGACTTAACCCACTTTTCTGCTCGGATTTCTAATGATAGAGAAAACCTGAATTTCAGATTCCTCCTTCCTTTCTCCTTATCCTGTCCCCATTCCTCCAACCTTTTTCTCCTTCTCCTTCTTTAGAATCCTTTAGAAACAATATGCTCTTTTCAAAAGACCATTGAATTATAACTCAAGTCTAGGAAAGTTTCCATTAGTATTTTATATGATATAATCAAAAGGCAAGCTACCAATTTGGTGCCACTCTAAATTTTATCAGCGAATCTAGCTCTTACACTAGATCTGTAGTCCCTCGATGGTAAGCACACATTTTAGAAATTTTTCTTTAGGGGTGCTTGCGTGGCTCAGTCATTAAGCATCTGCCTTCTGCTCAGGTCATGATCCAGGGTCCTGGGATTGAGCTCTGGATCAGGCTCCCTGCTCAGTGGGAAGCATGCTTCTCCCTCTCCCACTCCCCCTGCTTGTGTTCCCTCTCTCACTGTCTCTCTCTCTGTCAAATAAATAAATAAATAAATAAATAAATAAAATACATTTTTTCTTAAAAAAAAAAAGAAATTTTTCTTTAAATAGATGGGCAAGTCCATTCAGTGTCATATTTGAGTATACTTAGTACCCATTAAGTACTCACTGAATATTGGTTTGAACGATGTGATAATCATTTAAAATTTTGAACTGAAATATGAAACAGAACCTGAGGTTAAATACTTCTCAAGGGGGAGTTAAAGTTGTTTCAAGATGTAGATAATTAATACTAATTTACTGGGCTAAAGACTACTTTGTTTCCTCCATGTCCTAAGGCAATTGAAGTGTGCTTGGACTGAAAGGGTGGCATTTTGACTCAAAATTTCTAAGAACTCTTATCCCCGTATCCTGAATACAGAAATTCTTAACTCTCTTGGAAGTTGATCATTCTTACTGTTTGGGGGTCACCTACTAAAAGGAGTGACAGGGGAGGCTCCTGGCAGCTGGGAAAGAGAGGGCCGGCCGCCCCGAAGTCCACCTCTGAAGAGGTTTCCTTCTTGGCCATTACCAGTAGCCTCAGGACAGTACTTTCCAGAAATTGTGCCCCATCTCCTGCCAGCACCACACTCCCTCCAAAGAACATGCCCTTCTTTTGACTTTCTGGCTTCCTGGTCCTTTTGGTCATCTGCTCTCTTTAGCTAGCATGCCAGTCAAGTCCACACCAGCTTTTCTGATGCTGTCCTAGGTTGTCTGGAGTTAAACTTGCCCAAAAGACAAGACCAAGGGAAGTTCACAAGTCCTAATGACTCCCCAGTACCATTCTCTGAAGCTTCTCTCTGTATCTTTTAAAGTCTCCACAAACCGGAGGGCTGCCCCCAGACTGCAGCAAGTGTTGCCATGGAGAATACAGTTTCCGAGGCTACCAAGGCCCCCCGGGGCCCCCCGGACCCCCTGGCATCCCAGGTAAGGATTAGAGAGACGCTCTGATTGTTGCCAGTCTAACTGGGCTCTGTGCCAAAACCGAAGCCAGGGCAAATTGAAATCACTTGGGTTCACTTGTGTGTGATCCAAAGAGTGCGTGTGGAAAATCCAAAAGGGAGTTCGGGAGGGGACTAGGTTTACAGAGCCAATTAGGTGCAACAATGTACCAGAAACTCAATGGTATTTATTATTTATCCTACTTGCAGGATCCCACAGGTGTTAGACATCTTGGGGCACCCGACTCACCGGTGGCGGTGGGGGAGGGGGATCTTAACCAGCATGGAGTACAAAATTATGGACTCTTATAGGACATACCCTTGTTTCGGCGTTTCTTCCACAACGTGCTTCATGCAGCACACTCTAACTGTCGGGGAACTTAAGACGTGAAGGTGGGGAGGAGAGGAGAGCTTACTGGGCTGGCTATTGCCATCACCATAGTGCCATTCCCTGAGCCACACAGCTTTCTATCCGAATTTATGTCTAGTTAAGTTTTTCTTCCTTTAATCTCAGGGTCTGTCCATGTTCAGCTATCTCTGGGTTGACTTTCATGCCTCTCTTGGGCTCATGGGAATATTTTTGGGCTCCGGCACCACCTGGCAGCATGAGAAATGCTGTCGGGCTCCACTGAGCCACCCTACACCACTGAGTGTGTCCCAGGCATGGGAGGTCCTGAAAACTGTCTAATGTCTGGGGTCAGCCAAGGAAAGGGTAGCCCAGATCCTCTCTGTCTTAGGACTCCCAACTCTGTCTGAGGGTTAATTGTCTTCCCCTTCCCCAGGTCAGTTCCTGGGGCGCAGGACTTCTTTTCAGAGTTTGACAGAAGTCCACTTTCTCTTCTCTCACCTTCATTGATGTTAACATTTATCATATGAGTTTTAATTTTTTAAAAATATTTTATTTATTTATTTATTTGAGAAAGAAAGAGATCTTGAGAGAGAACAGGGGGGAGATGGAGAAGCAGACTCCCCACTGAGCAGGGAGCCAGATGCAGACTTCAATCCCAGGCCCCTGAGATCATGACTTGAGCAGAACGCAGATGCTTAACTGGCTGAGCCACCCAGGTTCCCCAAGTTTTCTTTTTAATATAATTTTGAGTGGCTTCTTATATGAAACCAAATTTAAAATGAGAAAATATTCTGTTAGACTTTAAACTGTGATTACTATCTCAGAGTCCATGTCCTTTAACATCAAGGGCATCTGCCCACAGATGCAGTGACTTGGGGTAGAGAATATTCAGCCTCTTAATATCTTCTGAGGCTAAACTCTCTTGGGGGTTCAGAACAAGCTGGCCTTGGCTAAGTGTTCCCAAACAAAATAGCTTTTTTTTTTTTTTTGGCCCATTAACTTGTAAATACAGTCCAAGTTCATTTACCTAGAGGGTTGGCAAGCCTGGTACAATACCTGACCAAAGGTGGCATGCAAAATAAACAGCGAAGGGGAGGCGCCTGGGTGGCTCAGTGGGTTAAAGCCTCTGCCTTCAGCTCGGGTCATGATCTCAGGGTCCTGGGATTGAGCCCCAAGTCGGGCTTCTCTGCTTAGCAGGGAGCCTGCTTCTCTTCCTCTCTCTGCCTGCCTCTCTGTCTACTTGTGATCTCTGTCTGTCAAATGAATGAATGAAGTCTTTAAAAAAAACAAAACACATTTGTCTTAACAGTGAAGGGGTGTGAAATTCAGCAAATATAAGATAAAGGAAGAGCTGTAGAAACTCTCTCTTAGTGGCAGAGTGAAGAGTTGAAATCATTATCCAAGCCTTGCTTTCAAAATTATTCTTACAATTTGTATCAATGATTTTACATCTCCCTCCATGATAAAAGCGGTGCCTGTCCTTTATAGAAAAATTCAAAGAGACAAAAAAGTACATAGCATAACACAAAAACCACTCATGTTTCACCCATTTGGGAAAAAAACACTGGAAATATTTTTACATAGTGAAAGGTCCCCCAATGATAGGTCCATGATCAAAGGAGCGAGACTGATACAAAGCGAAAGTCAAGCAAAGCTTTATTTCGAGCCAAGCATCAAGAATCAAACCAACCGTTCAGGGCCGCCTCTTACAGAGAGGGCGACCCCTCCCAGCCTCACAGACTAACTTTTATAGAGCAAAGGCCATGTGGTTGAGCCTGGCCACACACAGGTGGCCAATGAGATTACAGCACACAGAGAAAGCTGCACAGTCATGCTAGGTCACACATGGGTGACCAATTGAATTACAATTCACCCCATAGTAGCTATTTGAACTAGCCTATCACCTTGGTCAGAATTGGCACCCAAAAGGCGGGGCCCACGCTCCTTGGTAGCTAGGGAGACAGTATGCACGCCCCACTGATTGGATGTCTCCACCTGGCCCGACTCATCCCTGCAATCGGGCTCTGTTATCAGGGACTGGTCGACCATATTCTGTTGGTTTCCAGGACTTGCTTTTAAGTAAGTTCCCCTGGTGAGGGGGAGGGGGCAGGGTCAGTTTAAATTTTACTGCATAAACAACAAAATCACTGTTTAACCGGATGGAATCGCTCTGCCTAAATAGACCCTTACTCATAGCATATAAATACTGTTTACACCTATTATCCCACTGCCTCTACTGATTCATAACTTTCTAATCTAAAAGTATCATGAACAATATTAAATATTAGTAAATATTTTTCTTTAGCTTTTTTGGGGGGGATGGTATAACATTATTTACTGGGATGTGCCTTTTTTTTAAATTGAGCTCTTCCAGTATTGTTTGTTTCTAATCTCTGCTATTATAAATAATACTCTGATCATCAGTCCCCCCAATTTTTCTTTTCTTTTCTTTTTTTAAGATTTTATTCATTTATTTGACAGAGAGAGAGACAGTGAGAGAGGGAACATAAGCAGGTGGGGTAGGAGAGGGAGAAGCAGGCTTCCCACTGAGCAGGGAGCCCAATGCTGACCCTGGGATCAGGACCTGAGCCCAAGGCAGATGCTCAATAACTGAACTGCCCCAATCCTCAAATTTTTCATCCAACTCTTGCTCTATGGGTAAAACAGGCTTTGGAGACTTGAGTAGCTAAGGCTGTCTTCAGTATCCCGTGTAAGAGAGTTCACTTGGTGATGCCCCTTTGGCTGTGTTCAGGACTGTTTCAAATGGTCTTCTTTTGCAATTGAGACTGAGCATTTTTGAAGAGAGGATCTGCATTTGTATAACAGTAGATGGTCAGTATGAATGATGGGGGCTTTCCCCAGTGATGCCTTCTGCTTGTAATTTAAGGAAACCACGGGAACAATGGCAATAATGGAGCCACTGGCCATGAAGGGGCCAAAGGTGAGAAAGGAGACAAAGGTGACCTTGGGCCACGAGGTGAAAGAGGGCAGCATGGCCCCAAGGGAGAAAAGGGCTACCCGGGGATTCCTCCAGAACTGCAGGTAAGTCACCTTGGGCAGATCTCCACTGGACTTCTAAACTGCCTGGACCCTCGCAGTGCAGGAGGCAGAAGGCCCTAGCGCCTCTTCACACTCTCACTGTTGGCTCCTGGTCCGCATGGCCGCATGGCCGAGGCTGGCTTGGCTCACTCCCGCTGCAGGATGTTCACAGACAGCCCATACTGTTGTTCAAAGAGCATTTTGAAATTGTTCTTAATAAGTTGAAATTCAACTCCCTTCTTAGACCAAATACACAGCAGCCCTGAGTATCAGCTAATGTCCCATTTTTCCTATCAGAAGAGATGTTAAATAAAAAGGTTTCTGGCAACTCAAATGTATTAATGGCATGTGTCTACCTCGAATATTTTATGTATTTATTTTGTTACATTTACCGATTTAAATCACATATATGGATATTAATATTTAAGTATTATTCTCTATCAACTCAAGATTTTGTGGCACAATTTTCATTTAAATTTTTCTCAGCGTCTTCTTTATCGCTAGAGACATTTTATTTTTGAGTCACCCATCCTAGTTTAGATTAGACCAGACGATATTATTTCAGTTTGACATGTTTTGAATCTATTTATGAGGTTATAATGGAATACTTTAGCCTAAGCTTACATACTCATTTGTCTAGTGTTTATTTCTCCTTTAAGTGACGTTCAAAATTCTTGTTGCCAATAACATCTAAAACTGGAAAATGTAAGGTTAGGTCACCAAGAAAATTACTAAGTCTTGGTTATCTCTTTATTTTCTGGCTGGTATTTTTGAAAATTGATTTTTTCCAAGGGATTCCTATCTCCATTGAAAGCTAGCATTTATATTAGCATAATGGTTGTTAAGTGTAACATCCATTGTTGACCCTCTTGATCCTGTGGCTGACGGGGAGCTGTGGCTCAGGGACCCTGCCCAGCATCACAAGAGAGGATCTATTGCATATTGATAGCCCAGGAAAAGATCCAAATTTAAAATCCGAAGTGTGGTTTCTACTGAATGCGGATTGCTATGGCAGCATCTAAAGTTGAAATATTATTAAGTTGAACCATCTACAGCTGGGGGGGCCGTGTGTAATTGAGAGAATGTACCACAGCAGGAAAGACCTTTCAAGAACCAGAATACAGAGACTCTTGTCTGAAAGAGTGACTGGGGGAGAACTTTGCCTTTTATTTAGGCATATCTTGTGGTTGTTGACCTTGCATAAATTCCATCATTTTCTGGGCCTTGATTTTTTAAAGTTATAACTTAAGAAGTCTTTTGTGTTTCTCTAACTGCTTTTGAGGTTTTGTCACTTGTAAATGAATGTTCTTTAATAATCGTAGCAACCTGGCATTATTGGGCCAGCAAAAATTTACAAAGAAAACAAGACAGATGCTGCCTGGCCAGGGTAAAGGTGTCTGATGAGAAGGGTGATAAACTTTCCCAAAGCTAGAAACTCTAACTCTAAACCTGCGATGGTTATACAAGGCCCAGGGTCCCTGGAGTAGCCAGTCTGATGGAACGCACTCTGGGCAATGATTAAATTGCTCCATCAATTATTTTACCCAACAACCACAATGTAATAATTTGGCAGAACTGCATTCACACAGTTGTTTTTTTTTATCATTTTATTTATTTGTAAGATTTTATTTGTTTGAGAGAGACAGAAAGAGAGCATGGGCTGAGAGAAGGAGAAGCAGACTCCCCACTGAGCAGGGAGCCTGACAAGGGGCTGGATCCCAACACCCCGGGATCATGACCCGAGCTGAAGGCACATGCTTCACCGACTGAGCCACCCAGGCGTCCCCTACATTCACATGTTTTAAAGGAGGAATTACAGAGGAGGGATGACTGGCCTCAGGCAGCTTATAAAGAAGGGTGATTCCAGGACCCTTTATTCCCATTTTCAAAATCCCTCCTCTGGTGTCATCCCTTTCTTTCCTCTTCCTTCTGCGTCCACAGCCTTCATGCTGTCTTTCTGACTGTCCAAATCCTTTCTGTGTTGATTTTCCTCAGTCTGCTTTCCCCTGAGTCTTCCAAAGTTCCAATTATTCCCTCTCTCACCCTCTCCTCTAAGCCCCTCCTTTAAACTCCCATTCATTGAAGACAGGTAATCCCAGCAAACTAAAGAATTTATTGATTTAACTCACACTCAGTTGCAATGACTCATGTTGATGGGGGACTGGCATTTATTTTCAAATGTGACTGTCTAACAGTGGTACACTTCCAGTGTGAGGGTTTTTCCCACACCACCAAGCACTGGTCCCACATCAGCTAGATGTCCTTACAATTCAACTCAATTCTGACACTACTTACCTGGAAAATGCCTCAGATTCCAAGGTTAAAGGCTCAACCCTAGAAGACCGCCACCCCCAACTTCAGAGTCTCAGTCTGGATTGTCACCTGTGCTTCTGACATTCAGGCTATGAAGGGAGGCTATGAACCCTCCTGGAGTTTAAGTAATTTGCTAGCAGGAACTCAGAGAAACATGTTACTTATTCAATCACTGGTTTGTTGTAAAAGGGTGTAATTCAGGAACAACCAGATGGGAAAGATGCTCTTGTCTGAGGGCAAGGTTTGGGGAAAAGGGTGCCACACCCTCTCAGAGACCAAGTACCACTCTCTGGCACTTCCCATCTTCACCAATCTAGATGCTTTCTGAACCCCTTCCTTTTAAGTTTTTATAGAGGCTTCATTGTATAGGCAGTATTGATTAAATCACACGCCATTGGTAATTGAATTCAACCTCCGGCCCCTCTACCCTTCCTAGATGTGGGGTGGGACTGATCACTCATCTCTAATCACATGGTTGGCTCCAATGGCAAATAGCCCCCATCTTTAGGTTACCTAGGGGCTTTCAAAAAGTCACCTCATTAACATAACAAAAGACCCCTTGATCTCTCTAAACACTTAAGATATTTCAATGGTTTGGGGCACTCTGTGCCAAAGGCTGGGACAAAGACTAAATGTATATTTATCATACATCATAATATCACAGTTCTTTTGGAGAAAAAAAATTATACAGAGTGAACAAAATTAAAAGGTTATTTTGCTGCAGGCCTTCTCAGATCCTTTAATATGCTAATGTACATTTAATAGCTATAAGTGGATTTCATCCATATTTTCCCCATAATAGTATTTTAATACTTCAAAAAACCTTTTGAAGTCTAATGCTCCTTGAAACACAAGGTCAGAACTGCTGATATATACTATCATTTTAATGGCTTAATAGCATTAAAAAATGTTAAAAATTACCATGATTTAATTCTTTTTCTATTTATTTCCAATCTAGCTGTTACAAATAATTTTGAACTAAATTTACTTTTGTAAAAACCTCATTTCTTTAAGATAAATTTCCTATTAATTAACTTTCCTTAGATTGCATTCATGGCTTCTCTGGCGACCCACTTCAGCAACCAGAATAGCGGGATTATCTTCAGCAGCGTGGAGACCAACATCGGAAACTTCTTTGATGTCATGACTGGTAGATTTGGGGCCCCAGTATCAGGTGAGATGTAAAAACAAATGAATGACTGAATTAATCAACTAGCAATCTAGAAGGAAGGATGGAAGGAAGGTAGGGAAAAGGTGAGAGAGTGAGGGAGGAAGGTAAATGATGAAGGAAGAGGACACAAAGAAAGGAAGACACTAAGAGAGTTGAGAATTCTTTCTGATTCCAGTTAAAACAATCAGCTCATATACAGATTTCTGTTGGACTTCAAAGTAAATGAATTAGAATTCAAAAAGAGGAATACACTTTTATCTTTTAAAAAAATATTTTATTTATTTATCTGTGAGAGAGACAGAGCAAGAGCGGGGAAGAGAGGGAGAAGCAGATTCCCCGCTGGCAGGGAGCCTGCCCCGGGCTCAATCCCAGGACCCTGGGATCATGACCTGAGCCAAAGGCAGACGCTTAACTGACTGAGCCACCCAGGCACCCAAGATGAATACACTTTTAAAAATTATAATCATGGTTACTAAGATTTTTAACTATGATTTGAACTGAAGCAAATAATCCCTAAGAGGACATAGTTACCTCTGACTTTAAAACTCCTTAGACCATAATTCTCACTGTTTAAATGTGTCACAGTAGTGTCCTCCTCTTGCCTGAAGAGGACCTGAGGCTTTGAATAGTTTTTGGGGGGTTGTTGTTTTGTTTTTGTTTTTGTTTTTGTTTTAATTTTCAAAATTTCTCGAGTTCTTTTGTATTCATTTCCTATTGCTGCTCTAATAAATTCCCATCAATGGAGGGGCTTAAAATGACACAGTTATTCTCTTGTAGTTCTGGAAGTCAGAAGTCTAAAATCAGTCTGACTGGGTTGAAGTCAAGGTCTAGACAATGCTTCCAGAGTTCCTCTGGAAGCTCGAGGGGCATGCCTCCTGCAACTTTGAGAGGCTGTTGACATTCCCTCTCCGTCAGCCACGTCATGTCAGTCTCTTCTTCAATGGTCACATCACTTCCTGGCAGATTCTGACCTCCTTGGCTCTCAAAGACAGTGTGATTACCTTGGGTCCACCTGCATAATCCAAAATAATCTCCCCATCTCAAGATCCTGAATTTTATCAGACCTGCGAAGTCCCTTATTTTGCCATATAAGGTACCATTTGCAGCTCATGGGGATTTTAGGTCTTGGGCCAATTTGGGAGTCATCTTTCAGTGACTAAGCTTCCTTACTTTCAGCTACCACGAGCTGATCATTCTGGGTAGACTTTTCCTGCTGTCCTTTGACTATGTGGCTGTAAGCCTTCTTTTTGCCCTGAAAAGTTGTTTTTAATTATATATATATTTTTTTTCTCTTTTTTTAAAGATTTTATTTATTTATTTGACAGACAGAGATCACAAGTAGGCAGAGAGGCAGGCAGAGAGAGAGGGGGAAGCAGGCTCCCCGCCCAGCAGAGAGCCAGATGTGGGGCTTGATCCCAGGACCCTGAGATCATGACCTGAGCCGAAGGCAGAGGCTTTAACCCACTGAGCCACCCAGGCACCCCTTAATTATATTTTTAAATACAAATTTAAACATGGTTTTTCCTTCTCCTTGCTGTACTAAGGTGGGGTGGCATTGAGAACAGTGTGACTTGTGTTAGGAAATCAGGCAATAAGCTGGCACATTGTTCATGGGATATTTTTGAACTATAATAAGACCAGTGAAAAGGTCACTAGATTTTTATTGTCATCATAGTGCAGCAATTCTAAACCCTGTCCATGATAAAACACTCCTCACCTCTGGGGTTGACCGCTCACAAGCACCCTCCACCCACTCCCCCTGCACCTTAGGACACCACTGGTTAACTTGGAAAGGGCTCCAAATATGTTTTGTTGGGTTTGTGTTTAAGTTTCCTTTGTTTGTCTTCGTATCTATTATTTTCTCGAATTTCTTGCTGTTTTTTTTTTAATTTCCATTTCACATTGTTTGCTTTCTCTATCACTATTCTGCCTGTCCTTAATTACATATGCTGAGGATGAATTTTCCTTTTTGCTTCTTCCAATTTCTCCTGTCTTATTTCTGTGATGCTTTCTTTACTTTTTCTATGTCTTACCTTACTTATTAGTCCCAGTTTTTAGTTCCTTCTCTTATCTGAACATTCCTGCTAGAAGTTCCTCCTTTCTGTTTAATAATGTTCTTTCATAGAGGGATTTGCTTTATTAACATATCTTAAACTCAGTATGTCTAAATTCAGATTTAGTTACAGTTTCGTCTACTACCTGACAACATTTCTTCTCAGTGAGTGTTGTTCCTCTATGAGTAGTTTCTGCTCTTTTCTACTTTCTAAAACTGACTGGCGGTTGAAAGAGTTGGATTTCCTTAGACCAGCCACAGACAGTAGTTTCTTGGGGGGAGGAGGGATGACAGGGGGGGACTTCAGCATACTTCTGGCTTGTACCTCCATGGCTCCCTCTCCAGCTACCAGGGGACTCACTCTGGTCTTTCAAGTGTGGCTCTTCTGTGTTTTCTCTGTGTGGCCACACTTCCTTTGCCTCGCTCCGCAGACTGCACTGGGTCTGGGAAGACTTCTGAGACAAGCTTGGCACTTATACTTCTCTTGCCTTTTAAAAGGAGCCCTGTTTTTGCTGGTAGTTTTGGAAATCTGACATTTTAGGACAACTCACCTCACTTTTTGTACTTTATCTAGCAACCTTTCCCCAAAATATCACTTGGACTTGATCTCAGCCCCCCTCATAAGAGCTTCTTTTTCAGCATGTGGCCTTTATCCATCAGGGAGTGTCTTTTTTCCAGTACTATGAGATCAGCCACAGCTTGGCCTCCTCAAAACTCCCTGCCCAGCTCCCATGCTGCTTCCCTGAGACTTTGTCTGCTGTCTGTTGCATTTGACAGACAAGTATTTTAAGTTTATTGACTTTTCTGTCTCCTAATCTTCTGAAAAATGGATTCTATCTGGCGTTTGTGTTCAATGCTCCTTATTTCCCTATGTGGTATCCAGAAAGAGAAGAGGAAAATTATGATGGATGCAGTCGCTATGTTAAATTTGACACAAGTGCTTTTAACGCCTTGATTGAGGTTTCCACCCAGCTGAACTCAGAAGTAAACGGATATATGAAATGATCCAAGTGATCTTTCATAACACTTTAAACAGTTTTAAACCTTTTTATGTGACTTTGTGCTCTGAAGGTTGACAATTTTCCTGCAATTATTTTGTTACACACCTCTGGGCTGCAGTTTATTAAGCATCTAGAGAAGCCCAATGGTTCCATTGTTTTCAAGGGCTTTATAATCGAAGCTCAAAGATTTAGTAGTTGTTTAGAACTCTCTTGTATCATCACTTGGTAACAACCATCATTTGTCTCCCCCTTTAACCCTCAACCAATAGATAACGAAGTGAGCATTTTCTGCTTTTCAACCTTGGGAGGGATGAGACAGAGAATTACTGCAATTACAGCAACACAAAGACCTGAAAACTATAGCAGAAGTGTGTTACCTCTGCTTTCCCTTGCAGAAGAAAGCCATAGGTGGATATGATACATATTCACTTTTATATTTCCACATGTAGACATTTCGTTTTTTCCCCATCCGGTCTCTTAGTCGGCTCTAACATGCTTCTGCAATCTACTTTGTATGGTAGCTGTCAAGAAAACTAATACTTAGTTTCAAGAAAACTAATACATTTTGTAAAATGTAAAAATCTAAACACACGTAACTATTTTCTTAGAGTCCTATAATTTCGATCTGCCTTTACTTTTCATCTGTGAACTAATCTCCAGCCTTATGAATGGGTATGACTGATTTTTACACCAGTTCCTTTATTCCCAGGATATTGAATATGCAAGCCTAGCACTAAATGAAGCATGATCACACTTCTTCACTTGGTTCAACTTGACTCAGAAGCAGGTGTCAACATGGTACCCTCACAGCTTCTATCTTAACTTGATTGCACCTTTGAAAAAGAGCGTAGAACTGTGTTATGCTATCTTTTTTTAAAAGACGTTTCTGGGTTTTCTCCTTACAAGGCCTGCTGCAATGGTCTGAATGAGTCCCTCTAAAATTCATACATTGAAAACCTAAGGCCCAAGTTAATGGTATTAGGAGGTATGTCCTTTTGGGGGCGATAACCTCATGATGGCAGAATTCTCGTGAATTGGATTGGTGCCCTCATGAAAGAGGCTCCACTGTGTCCCCTAATCCCTCCTGCCACATGAGCATGCAACCAGAAGTCTGTAACCTGGAGGAAGCCTCTCACCAGACCGTGTTGTCACCCTGCTCTTGGACTTCCAGCCTCTAGAACTGCAAGAAAGACATTGCCGTAAACTCAACTGCACTAAGACAAGGTCACTAATTTGAAAATGTAGCATGGAAAATCCATAAGAGCTTGATGATGTATATTCATTCATCTTTCCAAAATCCACTCCCACCTCGTTTGGAGTTGGGAAGATTTTTCCCTTTTGCTCATCTCTGTGCTTTCGGATTCATTCTAACCTTTTATAGTGTATCAGTTCCAATTAGTTCCTTTCTGTTGGGTGGCCTAGAGTCTTACAAGAAAACTCACATCTTTTAAAATACATTGATCCTTTACAAATGAGAAGGATCCTTAATTTTAGTAGCAAGGTCATGCTGCTGAGTCATCGTGGAGTCTTTCTCTTTATGGTACATAATTTCTTCTACTTACAATGAATTAACACGATAAGTTTCTAAAACTATTTGTTCGGAACTGATCAACGTTTATCTGCTAAAATACTTCTTACCTCTGGCTAACATCTCTGGGCTGAGTGTACCCATCCAATGTAATGCTATACACGTGGCTTGTTTTGTTAGGCTGAGGAGGCCACGGGGTCATCCATGCAGGGCTCTGTACCTTGTCCAAAGAGTCCTAGTGGTAGTTAACTGATACCTAGGAATAGTGTGTACCTCATCGTAAGTGCTTATTCGGGATACATGGCATACACACTGAGAAATTAATTTAATTTAAAGTAGGAGGTGAGAGCAGATGAAGGAACAGTCCTACAAATAAAGGCCAGGAAGAGCCTACATACCATATAGGATATAAACAAAAAACTGTGAAGTCCTACAGTGTATCTTCCAGTCCTCAATGTACAATATGTTGATATAAATGTGGATAAATACCTGCCTTTTTCAGGTGTGTATTTCTTCACCTTCAGCATGATGAAGCACGAGGATGTTGAAGAAGTGTATGTGTACCTCATGCACAATGGCAACACAGTGTTCAGCATGTACAGGTGGGTGGTCTTCTCTATCACAAGGGCCAACCATGCCACCATTGCTTGCTCAAAGGAAGGCAAAGGCCACAGAGCGTAGGAGAATCAGGAGCGCCTGAGCTGTCATCACTGAGAGCTCCTATATGTATACCAATATGTGGCCAGATTACAATTACTATTTGGGAAGAAATAAATCTGATGAACTTGAGAATAAGCAGGTTGATGAGAGGCCTTGAGCTGATTACCAGCAATACGCCCCATAATTAATCATTTGTATTTTTTTAAACATTTTATTTATTTATTTGAGAGAGAGAGTGTGAGCACACATGTGCTTGTGAGAGCAGGAGGGGAAGGGCAGAGGGAAAGGGAGAGAGAGTCTTTCTTTTCATAAAGATTTTATTTATTTATTTGACTTGACAGAGAGCAAGAGAGAAAACAAGCAGGGGGAGCAGCAGGCTGTAGGCTCCCCACTGAGCAGAGAGCCCAATGCAGGGTTCGATCCCAGGACCCTGAGATTATGAGCTGAGTTAAAGGCAGATGCTTAACCAAGTGAGCCACCCAGGTGCCCCTATTTGTGTTCTTTTCTAACTTATAAATTCTTTTCTTCTTTCTCAGGCTTTTCTTCTATTTTCGTACTCTCCCACCCCCTTTGCCAGAGTTTACCCCTATTGATGATCTTCTCTACTATCTTCCTCAGCTGGCAGGTAGAGAATTGGGAATAGGCCCTGGTCTTTAGGCTGTTCTGCTGCTCTGATATTTATCCTATCAACCTGGCCCTAGAGCTTCTTCTAAAAAAAAACCATTATTTTAGGGTGCCTGAATGGCTCAGTTGGTTGAGTGACCAACTCTTGGTTTCGGCTCAGGTCATGATCTCATGGGTGGTGAGATTGAGCCCTGCATGGGGCTCCCTGCTCTCGGGGAGTCTGCTTAGAGGATTCTCTCAGCTCCTCCCCCAACTCGCTCTCATGTGTGCGCAGGTGTGTGCCCCCTCCAAACAAACAAACAAACAAATAAATAAATCTTTAAAAAATTATCTTAAAAAGAAATATTACAACTTGTTCTGATATAAGCTTAAGATGTGGGAAAGAGGCAGAGAGCCAACATCTTTCCCATAACTAAATGGGTGGTGAGTTATTTATAAACAATTCTGTGGCTGCTATCTTATCTTTTGATGACTTGGGAGGATTGCCATTTCTTCTGGAATCTGGCCCCCAGTGGGGGGATGTATTTGAAAAACCAAAAGAGAAAAAGATAAGTAGGTGGAATTGCTGCAAAAAAGAAACTCAAGGGGTTCCTGGATGGCTCAGTGGATTAAGTGGCGGCTGCCTTCGGCTCAGCTCATGATTCTAGGGTCCTGGGATGGAGCGCTGCATTGGGCTCTCTGCTTGCTGGGGAGTCTGCTTCTCCCTCTCCCTCTGCCTCTCCCCACTGCTTGTGCTCTCTCATAAATCAATAAATAAAATCCTTAAAAAAATTTAAAAAAAGACTCAATATGGCAGCTCAGACACTGCAGAGCTCTGTGTTGCTTGACCAGCTCCAGAATGGGGAAGGACAGAGACGAGAGGGTGGAGGAGGGATTGGGGGGATGTAGGGTTGGGAGGGAGGTGCTCCATATGGGTTTTGAGGGATGCAGACTGGTGAAAGTAGTTTTGCCACCTGTAAAAATGACTTGCAAATTCTCCCTGGTCATTGACATTGCCATAGTCAGAAGGCGAAAAGAGCAACAGGCTGTGAACATGTTTCTGCGACATCTCACATTCTATTCAGAGAACACAATTACGTTGTTGTCCAGCCCTAACTCCCCTCAGCCTATGCAGGGGCAGCTAGGAATGTAGAGCTGCTCCTCCAGAAGAAAGGAGATGGAGTCATGAAAAGCCAGGCTTCTCTGCTCCTCTGGCTACCAAGTATCTGTTGAATTCTTCTTCCCATATTGAGACAATAAATCTCCCCATCTCCACCCCCATGGAAGACCGCCTAAACTGCAGTTCATGCATCCAGCTCAAAGCCCCAAGTCTTAGGAATGAGCTGACTTTTATCAAGTCAGCCTCTCAGCTGTTTTTCTCTTTGGCCCCTGATTCTGTCCTCTGGGAGGACCTTCCTTGTTTGTCTCCATCCAAAATGTGAGTAGGTGTTCCCTGGGGTCTTTCACTGCTCACTTCCTGCTGGTGCAAATTAGAAGGCTAAGAGTATTTAGTCAAAGACCTCAAGTCCCTTATGAACCAGGTTTGGATTTCTGGCTTTCCTCAGAAACTTATCAGGCTTTTGTTCCATTTGCTGCCAGTCAGTAACATGTGTTAGCAAACCATATCCAACATTCTTTTCTTGACATAGAGTTTTTCAGCCTGTTCTTTCCTTGATTTCTTGTCTTCATTCCCTTCTGTCTTAACTAGTGGTGGTTACCACAAGATCCTCTAAAACAACAGATTTAAGTAGAAGGCAATATTTGTAATCCATCCGGTTATGTCATAGGCCATGTCTATTAGATCGGATGAGAAGTCTTATAAGACAACATCAACTTTATCTCTGATGTCTCTGGTTGGCTTTTCCAACCCTGTTAGACCTCAACTTTCTAGACCCTCCCTTTCTTCTTCCTGTCCTTCAGACATACCAGTTTTTGTCTGAACTCATCTTTTGCAGAAACATATAACTAAAAGCAGTACTTTGGCTTTTCCAGTCACTTCCTTGCTTAAGGTATAGGCTTGGTGGACATAAGGTCTGCTTTCTATGTTATCAGATGTTTTCCTAAATGTTTTACCACAGCACAACATGGAACTCCAGATTTCCAGCCCACAGTCTTTGTCTCCTCAGTACTTTCTGCCTGATCCTGAGCCAATGCAACATGTTTTAGTTTGGGTTATAGCAGAACCCTGCTTTAGTATGAAATCCCAAAGAAGTTAGGGTAGACTGAACTGCTATAACATTAGCCCAATGGCTTCAATGTAATGGAAATACCTTTTCTTCTCATGGGACAGTCCAGAGTGGTTGTTCCAGGCTGGGACAAGTGACAGGGAGCTTCCCACTACACAGTTTTCAATAATTCAGGCTACAACACTTGGCTTCCCGGTCATTCTGGTCATCGTCGTTATCATTCCACATGGTCATAATGAGGAAGAAGCAAGAAGAGGGTTTTGGGAGAGTTGTGTTGTCCAATTCTAGAAGTGGTACATGTCTGTTCACATGCCATTTGGAGAACTTAATCCTAGAACTCTAAGTGCATGAGAGTCTGGAGAAGAAGGGGAGGACATATTTTGGTAAAGAGGTGATTTTCCATTGCAAAGGCTAAGTAGTTGGTGTCTTTTTTTCTTTACAGCTATGAAACAAAGGGGAAGTCAGATACATCCAGCAACCATGCAGTACTGAAGCTGGCTAAAGGGGATGAGGTTTGGCTGAGAATGGGCAATGGCGCTCTTCATGGGGACCACCAGCGCTTCTCTACCTTTGCAGGCTTCCTCCTCTTTGAAACCAAGTGAATATATGAACAGACCAGCTCCACTTTTGGGAAGACTTATGGCTGAGCTGGTATTGTTGTGATCTGAGGGATATTAGGGTTAAGGGTTCTACTCAGGAGCTCAGAAGAAGAATCCACAAAACAGTCTTCTCAAGTGACCTTGACTAATATACTTGGCATGTTTACTCTTCCCCAGGCACCTAAAGAAGAATTCCTTCTTGATACAGGTTGGAAATAATTGTTTCCATCAAAGAAGTCCTTTGCAAAGAATTTGGCTGCTCTGTTTTTAATTTAATAGCAACTTCCAGGAATTCCTGAGGTTTGGGGTTCATCATTCTTTATAACATTTCAGAGATAAGGGTGCAGTGACTAGGGTGGGGCCGGGCAGAAAAAAGGGCACTTGCGAGGACCAAGTTACCAGAAACATTTGTGAAGCCTAGACTGGGAAGTAACACTTTGATCCAGTGGGTCAATATTTATGAATAAATATAAATAATTTTAGTAATTCCAGATAGCTTTTAGATAAGGAAAGTATTCACAATGCCCATAAATAATGGATTCCTTTTTTTAAAATAAGAATACTGCTGTAATTAAATCTTGACTTGTAATGGCTAGGTTTTTGGATATAGAATTTTCTCATGATCCAAAATTGGGTTTATCAGATATGATTTATCATATTGGCTTTTTCCCATTGGGTTTCTTGTGTTACAATAGATCTTTATTGACCCTGGCCTGGAGAACCAGCTGAGGTGAGCTTATGTCCATATACCCAATATACACAATGTCCTTATTCTCTTATTCTCTCTCAATTTAGAAATTATCCCAATAAACTTTACTGACATGTCATTTGAGGAGCTGTAAACTCAGTTATATACAAGCTACTGGATAAAAAATATAAGGGCATTCCATTTAGAAGACATAAAATAAAATCTCTTAACGTTTTTAAAGATAAAAATTGATATGGCTTTTTTGATCACCGATCACCATATTTAGGCAATACTTACAATGGAGCTGTGCTCCTTTACTTTTGCCTGTTCTTCCCCAAAAAGGGACAAGTTCAGGAGATAAAATAAAATTTGTTTATTTTAAGCAAAGAAAGCATCATTGGAGTATGTGTTTATCCTGATGTCAAATCATATTTAAAATGCACTAGAGAGATACCTATCTGAAACATATCATTTTATGAATTCCTTAGAAAGCAATTAGCCCTTATTTTATTTTCTGTTACAATTTCAATTTCTACAAAGGCTTTTAAACTATGGGTTTAATTGTATTGATTACCCCCTACAGCTAGAAGCAGAAGAAATTAATTAGGGCTGCCCTATTAGCTAACTTAGTGTGCTCCATGTTCAGTTCTGTCTTTGACCCATTATTTTGATCTATAAATATTTTTAAACTCTTCCTGACCAGCACAAACAATGCTATTTTAAAGTGAATGGATATTAGCCAAAATGTGCTTGCCTGGTTGGTAATGTTTTTGTATTTTGTATATGTCTCCAGTTGCTTCTGGGGCTGTGTGGTCATGGGTGTTGAGATTTATATTTCCAAACATCATAAATACCTTGTAAAAGTGTATTGCCAATAGACAATTGAATGTTGCATGTTCCCCAAAGGGATTTCATGTTTAAAGAACATCCATTATTAATAAAGTAACTTAGAAGAAGACATTGGCTTAGCTTTAGATAAAACTGAGATGAGAAAAATGTAAAAGCATTATATGGAAATAAACATAATTTTGTTAAATGTGTTGCTTTATAATGTTCTTAATAAAGTTGAATAGTCATATATTATAAGTCACCACAGTGAGTTTCAACCAGACTCCACACTGAACCTCAGGTCCAACTCAAGGCTTGACATGGGGCTTGATCCCATGACTCATGAGATCATGACCTGAACCAAAACCAAGAGTAGGATGTTCAACCAACTGAGCCACCCAGGTGCCCCCACTCTGCCCATTTTTAGTTGGATTATTTGGTTATTTTTGGTGTTCAGTTGTGTAAGTTCTTCATATGTTTTGGATATTAACCTCTTATTGGAAATATCACTTTCAAACATCTCTTCCCCTTCAGTAGGCTGCCTTTTTGGTTTGTTGATGGTTTCCTTCACTGTGTGAAAATAGTGACATTTTACTAGCATTTCACTAGCTCTTTGGTTATTCTGAAATACTGTTTATATGGAAGACAAGATAGATGCTTAATCTTTTTTTCACTTTTATTTATCAATTTTTATAATAATGAGTTAGTGTCCTAGAAATCTTCAAAGTGATTAATAAGATCTCTTAAAAAGCATTATTATTAACTTATGATTTTTCATATATTTAATATGTTTCAATCCACCAGAGTCATTATTATAATTTAATGGCCCCATCTTAATCATCAGTGGGAGACCCTTCAAGTAAGTACCTCTATTCTTTTGACCCAGAATCAGGCTGGTATAAATCTCTCAGCAGGGCAGAGGCAAGTGGAAACTGTGGAGATCTATGTCCCAACCAGACTTTCATGCTTTGACCTCGGGTGGGACTCCAGTGGCCTGAATTCAGCAGCATCAGGCAATTATGCAAGCTATTTGATTAAAGCCAAGAATCTGATTGATCTAAGAGAAAGGGGTAGAAATGGAGAGACAAGTTAGGATAAGATGGAGTACAAAAGCAAGTTCAGAAGTGTGATTGCAATGTAACATCATTTATGTAAATTAAAACTATAGAATATGATATATGTATACAAAATACAGTATATAAATAGTATAGTTACAGCATCAATAGATATAATAGACTGTGGACCATGTATCAAAATCACGGGAGTGTGTGTGTCTTGATTGGTGGAGTAGCAGCCTCAAAGAAATGTAAATTTGGGTAGGAGGGAAGGGTAAAGGAATTTTAGCTATGGAAGATGTTAAAAAGCAGCTGGCCTGTGATCTATTTACTCCCTTTAGTACAAGGATGACTTGAGGGATAAAGAAAAAGGCAGGTGACTCTCCTTGTCAGTTGTACCTTTTGTACCCACTTACTTTGGGTAAATAGATGAATGATAGTTGCTAGAAGGAAAGGATTCATCTATTTGATGCATTTAACAGATAGCCCTTGACTTATGCTAAATAAACCCCAAACCTAAGAAGCATGGTTCCAGAGCTAAGTAACTACCTGGGATGTAAAATGAAGTCTGTTAGGTACCTGAGAAACTCACTAGAGATCTGTGTTGGAGTCAGGCGAGAGAGGGGAGAACCATTCAAAATGACGGACACCTAAGATGGCCGTGGTTCCCGCCATCACCCTCCTGCGACAACGACCACGTCAGACCTGGGAAACAAACTCAAACTGGAGACCAAAACCTTTCTCCTCCCACCGACGAACAAATGAGGAACCCCGCAGCTGAATTCAGCCCTTATTAGGAAAACTCGACAAGGTCTCAGTACCTCCTCTTCGGACTTCACCAGCGGAACCCCATATAAGCCCCTACCTCTTTGCTTCACGTGCGACTTCCCGACTCTCTTTCCCCCCAGAGTCGCGGAACCTCGCCCGAGGGTGCTTGCAATAAAGCCGGTCCTCGAATGCTCGCTTGCCTTGGTGCCTTTATTCCATTCAAACGGTCTGTGATCAGACCTAACATTTGGCCTTTATTCCACTCGATCGGTCTGCGATCAAACCTAACAATCTGAACTATAGTCACGGGTCAGAGGGTATGTTAGTTTGCTAGGGCTATAACAAAATATCCTAACTCCCCCCACCCCCAACCCTCTTAATAGTTGTATTAGCCTGCTCAAGCTTCCATAATAACGTACTACAGGCTGGGCCGCTTAAACAACAGAAAGCCATTATCTTTCAGTTCTAGAAGCTAAAGGTACAAAATCAAGGTATCTGCAAGTTTGGTTTCATCTGGAGCCCTTTTCCTTGGTTGGCGGATAGCCACCTTCTGCTATGTCCTCACATGGCCATCCCTCAGTCCTTGCTTTCTGTGTCCTAATCTTTTCTCATAAAGACACCAGCCATATTAATTAGGGCCAACCCATATAACTTTATTTAACTTTAGTTACCTCCTTAGAAGCCCTAGTCACATTCTGAGGTACTGAGAGGTAGGACTTCAATATATAAATTTTGAAGGGACATATTTCAGTCTGTAACAGAGGGCATGTGTCCAATGTAGGAAAGAAGGGCCATGTGAGATTTTCCAGACCTCTGATTTGGCTGAGCCTTTCCATGGCCTGTATCTTTGAACCTATTAGTAAAACTTGATACTGGGTAATATCTCTGACTCATGTGAATCTGATCCTGGTTTTTAGCCTAAGCTATATGTATACTGTTTATTTTTTAGGAACAGTAGTCTGGAAGCAAATAATGAAAAAATATTGTGTCATTCCAGAATGTCTTCTTTATCATTCTTTGCAATTTTCTCTTTAAGTTTTTTAAAATAAAAATAAAGAAGGGGGTAAGGAAGCTTATGTCTGAACAGAGGTAGGAACATGGGCTAAAGAGGGACAAGGAGGTGTTATATTAATAAAACAAGGAGGCCGTTAGACTGCTGTGGTTCCAGTGCGCTGGCAGCCGACTAAACAAACCAAAATCTAATCCTGTAAAAAGGCCTCAAAGTTATGAAATTGAAACCGAAGGACAACCCATCACAAACAGCCAAGTAGACTTTAATCTATTGCTAATCAATCATTTACTTGCTTTTCTCTATAAAAGCCTCTCTCCAGCTCCTGTTGGTAAAATGCTCCTAACCACTTCCTTTTTTGGTGCTGCTTAATTAGTACAGGTATTTTGTAAAAAATAAATTAATTAATTAATAAATTAAATAAAATATATATATTTTTTTAAAACAAACCTCAGTTTAAGAGTCTATCTAGGCAGAGAGGGAGGCAAAAAAAAAAAAAAAAAAAAAAAATCCTGCATCAGTCAGGTGGCAAGCAACGCCTCAAAGGCAAGGAGCCAAGGCAAAGGGAAAGCACCCATTGGACTCGGCCAGGAGGCGGGGCCGGAGTCCGCCCAATGCGCAGACTCCAGGACAGGGCCCCGCGCAAGCGCAAGAGGGAGGGCCCCTCGGGAGGACAAGCCTATCCGGCGGTCAGGGCTAGATGTGGGTTCGGATGCTTCTGCCCTTGGAGACGTGGGGGCCATGGCGCTGCGCGGGATCTCGGTGCTAGAGCTGGCGGGTCTGGCCCCGGGCCCGTACTGCGGTATGGTCCTGGCGGACTTCGGGGCGCAGGTGGTGCGTGTGGACCGGCCGGGTGCCCGCGGGGACTTGAGCTTCTTGGCCCGGGGCAAGCGCTCCCTGGCAGTGGACCTGAAGCGGCCGCAGGGGGCGGCTGTGCTGCGGCGCCTGTGCGCCCGGACCGATGTGGTGCTGGAGCCCTTCCGCCACGGTGAGCCCCAGGCACCTCCGCAGCGCCGCTGGGGGACCAGACGCGGGGAAGTCCCCGCCGAAGGGAGGAGTCGGGCCGGGCCGTTAGACAGGCTGCGCCCGCTACACCCCTTCCTGTTCCCACTCGAACTCGTCCCTGTCAGCGTCTTTCTAGATTTTTCTGTCACTTTTGCTGTTGTTGACCATTCGCCCCTTGAGATGATCGTCCGTACTTTGGAATCCTAGATACCGCCGTTGCCCTACTCTCCTTATACCCATTCCCGGCTCCTTCCCAAATTCCTCATTTTTCTAACCGCCTCTTTGCATTTGCCTTTCTTTATTATTTGAGGGTCACGAATCCTATGAGAATCTAACGAAAGCCAGAGATTCCCCACCTGGAAAACTGCAGATAGGTACATAGTCGTTTTTCTACAGTTTTGGGGGTTGGTGTACCCTCTAAATTTAAGCCATCCTCTGACCCAGGCTAACAATTAAATCCTGGCATTCCCGTTCCCAAGTTCCGGCTTCAGATCAATTTAGTTTACACTCTGACCCCTGGAGCCACCTTATCTATTCCGAGACTGTTTTCCCCTTTTATAAGCAGATGATGACCAAATCTATAACTGTACCCCCTCCCCCTTCTTTGAGAGCCACAGACCACTGGACTACACAAGCTCTGCACATCTTAGCTGGCTGTCTCCCGGGCATGGCAACTTCCACAAATCCCAAAACAAGCCCATTATCTTACCTCCTAAAAGAGCATCTCCTCGTTCCATATTATTTATCTCAGTAAATGGAACCCATAAGCCACCCAGTTGCCTGAATCAGAAGCCTGCACTCCAACGGTGACTCCAAATACTCACTTCATTTGCTTACAGTTATCAGGAATCCCGACATTCTTCCTCCTTTCTCTCACTCTGGCTTTCCATACTTGCTGTAGCTTCCTTCACACTGATGCAACAGCCTTTTCAAAGCTGATGTCTGGGTCTAGCACCACTTGGATCCATTCTCGAATAGCTGCTGGGGTAAACTTGCTCAAGTACTAAACCAAAGCTTTGCCCTGATGTATAGCAGGAAGTCAGAAAATGGTGAATGAATTGAATGCCCGTGGGGCACCAGACATATTCTTCATAATTTCTTTTTTAAAGATCTTATTTATTTGACAGAGATTACAAGTAGGCAAGAGAGGCAGGCAGGGAGAGAGAGGAGGAAGCAGGCTCTCCGTGGAGCAGAGAGCCCGATGCGGGGCTCGATCCCAGGACCCTGAGATCATGACCTGAGCCAAAAGCAGAGGCTTTAACCCACTGAGCCACCCAGGCGCCCCGGCACCAGACATATTAAAGGTGTTCACTCATTTATCCTCACAGCAGATTGGAGGTTTATAATAATTTAATAATTAGGATTGTATCACAATTTAATAATGCCCTGTTTAAAGGTGGAGCCTCAACATGGTTGATTCAAGGGTCTTGGAATTAAGGGGAAAATCGAGCCCTGAATATAGGCATAGCTGCTGGGTGAGAGAATTGTGACTGGTGTTTATTTAAGCAGAAGACTAGAGTTTTTGTTTGTTTGTTTGTTTTTGTTTTTTGGTAATTTACGTAGCTTTAGGAAGACAAAGACCATAAAATTATTGCATAATCTTTATTATCTTCAGTCCCAGGAGATTTAAAGTGCCAGTTATCTGAATTTTGTGCAATTAATATGGTACTTATAAGAACTCTTAGATGCTATTTTAGCAAATCTTTCCACGGATATTTGCTGAGCCTTTTGTGAAGGTACCCATGCTAGGTACTGTATGTAGAGGCCGGAGGAAACAGATAAGGCATGAATCCTACCAGAGGATTCCAAGCTGATACCAAAGGTAATGGGATATCTACACACATAAGCACAGCATGAGGTAGAAGGTGGTGGGCAATGATAAAGGTACAGAAAAAGAAAAGATCCTGAAAGGAATAGCTGTTTTTGAAGGTGTATTTTTGCCCAAATAAAGCTCGAGGGTAACTGTTCCAAGAGAACAGACCATTTCTAATAAATGACTAAGGAGAGGATTTGGGGAGCTATAAAGGCACTGACTCAAGGAGTGAAAGGCATACTATGGGAATTGAAGGAACTTGGATATGCTTGAAGGGAAATAAGGAAGGGCTGGAAGGACAAAGTATTCTGGGGCAGACGTCATACATTCCAGAAATGGTGGCCTCACTCTTTGTGTCCTTAATTATTGGAAACATGCTAAAACCCACAACAAATGTTATTAGTATGACTTGGAAGAGTGCTGTTTCTTGTTTGCCTCAGTGATGGGATTATATGCTCAGTTTCATCCTCTTTTTAAAAAAATCACTGTTACTTTCCTCTTAAGGTGTCATGGAGAAACTCCAGCTAGGCCCGGAGGTTCTGCAGAAGGAGAATCCAAAGCTTATCTATGCCAGATTGAGTGGATTTGGCCAGTCCGGAAGATTCTCTAGAGTAGCAGGCCATGACATCAACTATTTGGCTTTGTCAGGTACATCGAGAAAATAATTTCTCTGTATTTTTTATTTTGGTCCCAGTCAAGATGGACAGTTACACTAATTACAAAGAATTTTCAAAGGTGAAGATTTAAATATTAATGAAAATCAATAAGGGAACCGTGGTCGCTCAAAAAGGGTGGGTGTGGCCGGCTCTGTCAGTGGAACATGCAACTCTTGATCTCAGGGTTGCAAGTTCAAGCCCCACTTTGCCCATGGAACCTAGTTAAAATTAAAAAGGAGGGGTTGGATTGTCCTGGAACAGTTGTTCTCAACCCCTTTCTCCTTGTCTCCACACATTTGAGGAATAATATACTCTCACTAGTAACATTTACTTACTGCATTTGTATAATCAATTCTCAGGCAAGCCCCTGCCAGGAAGTAAAGAGACCTGATGGTCCTATAGTTTGAAAATGCTAATTTTGTTTAATCCTGACTCCCCTTTCCTTCCAACTTCATTGAGAATCATTGCCTGAGTCACTATTTTAGACTTTACTGAATACCTGTAGTTTTCAGGTCGTATTATCACTTTATTAGAATTTTTGCCTATGAGATTGCGTCTTAGAATGACCCAATCCTAAGATCCTAAGAAAGTGTGTGTTTTTGAGTTTTGAGTCTCGAATATCCTGTGAGACCAAATTGAAAGGTTGAGGAAAAGAGTGAGGATAGAATTGTTTTTCCAGCTATTGTAAAATGTAGTCACTTTTATTTTTCTTGTGTTTATTTTCTTGTGTCTCTTTCTAATAAGAATGGCAGTGGATTATCCTGTTGTGTAATTGATGAACTAAGTCGGTAACAGTAATTAATGATAATAATTTTTTCCTTGAAACTCAGTGAGTAAAAACTGAGTAATGAAATTCTGAAAGGATTAGTTGGAATAAAGTTTTAGAGAAGAAAAAAAAAGTGAAGAACAAAACAAGGAGCCTTGTAGGGGAGGAAAGCCTGTTTATAGATATGCTGAATAAGTTTAGATTTGGAAAAGCATTATGTTCTAGTATTCACTATTGTCAGCAGCTAGAGAGACTGGTTATTACTCTTAAGGTGCTCATGTATTTATTTAAAAGAGACATTAAATTTATAGGTACTGTTCTCTGATTTTTTTTTTTTTTTAATGATGTAGGTGTCCTTTCAAAAATTGGCAGAAGTGGTGAGAATCCATTTCCCCCACTGAATCTACTGGCTGACTTCGGCGGTGGTGGCCTCATGTGCGCGCTGGGCATCCTGTTGGCTCTGTTTGAACGCACGCGCTCTGGCAAAGGTCAGGTCATTGACGTAAGCATGGTAAGTGTTAATTAGGGGATGTGATGAACCTCCCAGTTGTTCCTAAGTCTGATGGGAAGCTGCCTCAGATTCTTTTCTGAATAGGACAAGAGAGAGGTGGGATTTGAAGTTGGAACCCATATTACCAAGAACATCCTTTTCTTCAAAATAGCTTCGTATCTTTTACATGTGTCAGAATGTCATCACTGACTCTCTGTTTGTGGAATCAATTCTCTGAACTTTTCATGGCTCATCTGATTCCTATGTTGGCTTCAGCAATTTTCCCCACGCTATTTCTTGTGCTTCATATACATTTTTCAAGCAATCTTCATTTGAAACTGGGCTCCAGAAGGCTCCCTTAGCAGATAGATAGAGAAGATTCTTTAGGGTGCTAAAGTAAAATGGGCCAGTCTAGACCTTCCTTCTACGTTTTTTGGGGAGACTCTGACATTATGAGGCTTTGCATTTTTTCACTGCCCTCCTTGAGCACGGGCCTTGTATTATGCAGAGCACTTTCCCCATGCAGTTTCTCCTCATCCTCAAATTCGCAGTTTCACTTGAAATACATTATTTTAAAGAGGAGGAAACCGAAGCATGGAAACTTGTCCAAGTTCTCGCAGCGCCTTGGAAGGAGTCCAGTCCAGCACCCTACAGGTTTGCATTTGGGCAGGTTTTTGGAGGGAGAATGGAGATGGATGAGGAAGACAAGACTGGGGGCAGAGAGACAGTTCCTGGGTGGTTGCTGAGAGAGAAGTGGGAGCACTAAAGTCGTTGGTGATAGAATGGGTCTGGGTTTAAGGGCTATTTATCTCTGGGATGTAAAATTGCCAGGATTTGATGATGCATTAGCAGTGAGGGGAGAGGGAGGAGTCAAGGCTGATTCCCCTGTTTCTTTTTTTTTTCTTTTTGAGATTTATTTATTTAGAGAGCGTGTGTGAGCGCGCGTGCGCATGCGCATTTGAGTGAGAGGAGGGGCAGAGGGAGAGGGAGAGAGAATCCTCAAGCAGGCTCCCCACTGAGCAGGAAGCCTGATGGAGGGTTCCATCCCAGGACCCTGAGATCATGACCCGAGCTGAAATCAGGAGTTGGCCACTTAACCAACTGAGCCCTGTAGGTGTCCTGACTCCCCTGTTTCTGGCATGGGTGACCCGGTGAGATTTTACATATATGTATATTTATGTGTGTATGTGTATGTGTCATTATATGTGGTGTCTCATTCTATATGTGTGTGTGTGTGTATGTACATGAACATGTATATATGTAGATATGGGGACTCTCTAAAATCTTTACCCTGTTTCAAAAGAAGCACCTCTTTAGGCCACCTATACAAAATATACTATTTGGTATGTCAGATGTCAGAGCCGTATATTGAGGTGTGCATGAGATTTCAAGTTAAAAATGAAAATCGGGATATATCCAGAGATATATTTCGCATTTGTTTCATAGCCAGTAACTGTGAGAAATTCCATAGGCCCACTCCATTCCAACTCTTTGAGACAATGATGCTTTGATGGCCTTCTCACTGGGGGCCTAGAATCATTAGGATCACAAAGTCATAAGGAAAGGGAAGTAGTTTTCTTTGGATAGCCTCGTGTATCCAGCCTGTAACAATTACACCTGAGAATATGAATCCGTTACTGTCACTTCAGGACTCAGTGGGAAATTGGCATTCCCCAACTAGTTGTCTGAACTCAAAAAACCCATTTATCTGCCACTCATATTGTTGTGTTTATTTTGTAGCTTTCTAGTGATAGTTAAAATATACTAAATGCTCAAATATAGTTTTGTTGGGCTTGGAGTCAAACTAAAATAAGCTAAATTTAATTGTAATATGATTTACCTTTATAATGTGATATTCTTCATATATCTACATATATGTGTTTATAGGTATAGAGATCAACAGATAGGTTTTTTTAAAAACCTCTTTGCTTTATTTTTAACTTTTTATCCTGATAGTTTTAAACATATATAACTAAAAGGAGAATATATAATGAACTTCCATGTGCCCTCCCTTGACTTCAAAAATTGTCAACATTTGGCAGTTTTATTTGAAGGGGAGAACAAAAGTAGTTCCTTTTAAGTCTGTTCTGAAAAATATCTTCTGTCCTGAATAGTGGAGAAACCCTGTTCTAACACACTTTCATGAAATATCGAAGAAGTTTTATAATTACTAAGAAACATTTTTATACCAATGTTTAAAAAAATCTAAGTGGGAGTTAATCATGCTTTTATAGTTTAAGTATGGGATTCCTATTGTATCCTGTTTCTTCTTCAAAGGTGGAAGGAACTGCATACCTGAGTTCTTTTCTGTGGCAATCTCAAGAAACGGGACTGTGGGAACAACCTCAAGGACAGAACTTACTAGATGGTGGAGCACCTTTCTACACAACTTACAAGACTGCAGATGCGGGGTTCATGGCTGTTGGAGCGTTAGAGCCCCAGTTCTACAAGCTGCTGATCAAAGGTAAGTAACTGTCATGTGCCTCCCCCATCACCCCTCTATTTTGGAGCCTTTTGAAGTTCATTGTCTTTTGTTATGTAGCTACCTTACAATTTACCTAATTGTAGCCATCGTTATATTATGAGGCATTTCCCTTATGTTTTAAATTAATAGGTAATTTGGCAAGTCTATAAAATAGGTCAAAATTTTGAAAAACAATCCATTTTGTGGAAGTTCAATTTTTTATCACATTTCATGGTCAGTAGTATTGGGTATTTATACTGCCCTTGTGTGCCCATGTCTTATTCTTCCTTAGAATTGACCTGCTGGTTCTACCAGTTTTTACTCCTTGACAGATGTCACCTCTAGTCTTTCCCAGTGTCAGGGGTCACCAGAGTACAGGGTGACTTTAGTGAATAAGATTTTATCAGAATATGTTATTATTACTCGATGCTTCTGCAGTATACCTTTCTTGCAGATTCTTATCTTTTTCGCATGTGGCCACAAGTTAGCAGGAATATTTGAGATCTCTTCTTCCCTAATTAAGTAATTGGACTGATGTTATTTTGTTCCTGTAACATGTTTGAATTGAAAGTTTTCTTTACAGATACCTGAGTATCTAAGAAGTTTTAGAGCATATAATGTAGTAGTGTGACAAGCTGGTCATGGCGCATCTGTCTTTTCTACTTGAAGTGTAGAGTTTTGTTGTTACGTTTGGTAGCTTTTCCGATGTAGTACTACCTACAGTTATTTGCATATAGGTGAAATTGTCTTTTGCAAGCATCAGAAAGCATTTTCTGATCAACCATATTAACTTCACTGACTTAAATATAGTTGGAGAAATGCAGAACAGAATGGTTTCTCTAGATAATAAAAGCCTTTCTGTTCAGAAATTAAGCTAAGAATGGAAGATCTTAATTCAAAATTCAGGACAGAACAATGCTACGGAAGGGGCTGAATGGTGGGAGCCACAGTGCCACCTACATGGTGCAGGGCCTTGGAAGCTGCAGGGACAGAGCACAGTGGAGTCTGTACCTGACGTAAACCTTGTGTGTTTATGCACTGTCTGTAGAGAATTTAAATATAATAATGAAAATGACTAAACATTCAGCTTTTTATCATCATCATTCACAGGCAATTCTGAATGACAATGATAAAATATATTCATTGAAAAAGATTTTGTTTGAGTTCTCATCAATTGCTACAGATACTGTTGAGTTCTAATAACATGTAAGCTTATTAGCACATTTGTATTTCTTATCCTTTAGTAAATATTACATAGGAGTTATTAAGAGATCTCCCAATTTTGTAGTCTCACTCCGATGTTCTCTTGTAAAATTTTTATGGTTTCAGCGTTCACATTTAGGTCTCTGTTACATGATGAGTTAATTTTTGAGCTAAGGGTCCAGCTTCATTGGTTTTGCATATGGCTATCCAGTTTTCCCAGCACTATTTGTCAAAAGAACTGTTCTTTCTCCATTGAATGGTTTTGGCATCCTTGTTGAAAATCAGTTGACCATAAGTGTAAGGGTTTATTTTGGACTCTCAGTTCTGTTCCATTGATCTACATGTCTCTCCTTATGTTAGCACCACACTGTGTTGATCACTGTAGCTTTGTAGTAAGTTTGAAATTAGAAAGTTTGAGTTTTCCAGTTTTTCTTTTTCAAGATTGTTTTGGCTATTCAGGGTCCCAGTATACAGAGAAAGGAGAAAAAAAAGCTGGAATTCTATGCACTACCACACAAGGGCCTAGCACCCTCCAGCTTCCAGCAGAGCTAAGGGAGCAGGTTTTTATTTTTTCCCACAGATCACAGTGGCATTGATTCCACCAAGATTTTGTTGAGACAGAAAGGGATAAAAATAAATTTGGAACAGAAAGGGGTAGACATTCTTTCCCCAAAGTATTCTGCTCCAGATATTTCTCCCCAAAATAAGTTGAGAACCGTGGTATAAAAGGAAAGAAAAGAGACTTATCAAAAAAACAGGACAAGGGATGCCTGGTGGCTCAGTTGGTTAAGCTGCTGCCTTCAGCTCAGGTCATGATCCCAGCGTCCTGGGATTGAGTCCCACATTGGGCTCCTTGCTTGGCAGAGAGCCTGCTTCTCCCTCTGCCTCTGCCTGCCACTCTGTCTGCCTGTGCTCGCTCTCTCTCTCTCTCCAACAAATAAATAAATAAAAATCTTTAAAAAAAAAAACAAAAAAAAAACAGGACAAATGAGCACGAGAGTGGGGGTGGGGAAGACTGTAAATTGCTCCCAGAGACTGGAGAGAATTAAAAAAGGAAGGTTAGAATCCATCAGTATTCCATTAGTCATCTTCTGTTTCATCCGCCTCTCCTTCCTCTCCCTCATTATCTCTGTCATCTTCCTCATCTTCATCCTCATCTCCTTCTTCATCAATATCTTCCATACCTTCTTCGTAATCATCATCATCCTCTTCTCCTTCCCTTTCTTCATCATCTGTATCAGGAACCAAGTAGTACTGTCGTGGATTTGGCGAAACACCATCTCTGAGGACCTCTCCTAACTCATCTGCGTCAGAGTGGTCCGTAGCCAGCCGGAGAAGCTAGGCCTCTGGTTCCTCAGGCTGTCCCTTCCTGCTGGCTTTATTCTACGTTTGACTTGAACATTTCACCAAATCCTTTCCAGATTTCCATTTGATTTCAGTGGACTTCGACGGTGGAGCACTACTCTCATTCACGTGAAATTCTTTGAAGAGAACTTAATTTTCAAAGAAAGCGTTTTCATCAAAACACTATTCTATTCTGTTACCTGATGTAATATCTTCAAATTCTGCCACTTCAACTCTTGTCAGATAGCGCGACGCCTCCTCCCCGAGCAGTGCAGACCCTTGTGGATGGTTGACAAATGTTTTCACCCCCAAATTTGGGATTTTGGCAGTCGGTTCTGACCTCTTTGGCAGAGTTTGTTACGGTCCTGTTCTGCTTTCGAAATCTCCTCTCTGCCATGTTCATTAAGTCTGTTTCATCTTGTATTTCATCAGCATGTTTGAGTGCTTGCTCTTGTTTTTCTCCCTTCAGCAAGTGCTGGGTTGTCAGCATCTCCCTCTGGCTTGAGGGCAGGAGGCCGTCTTGGTTTCTTTGTTTGAGGCAGGAGTGAACACTGGTGTTCGGGACCAGGCTGTGAGGAAAGTCCAGGAAACAAGGGCAGAGGCATGTGTGGAAGAAGCTCCAGTTTCTCCATCTGCTGCTCTTCCTCATGGTATCCTACAGGTCTCCGAGGTTCTGTTTTTCTTTTTTCTTTCTGCTCCTCAGACTGGATAAGCGGTTCATGTCTCTTTGAGCTCTCTGATTCTCTCTCCTGCTAGTTCATGTCTATTGTTGAGTCCCTCTCATGAAGTTCGTATTTTATTGTACTCTTCAATTCCACAATTTCTTTTTTTTTTCCCAAGATTTTATTTATTTATTTGTCAGAGAGAGAGAGAGAGAGAGATCACCAGCAGTGGGGAGGGGTAGAGGGAGAAGCAGGCTTCCCCGCTAGTAGTGAGCCTGATATGGGACTCAATCCCTGGACCCTGGGATCGTGACCTGAGCTGAGGGCAGATGCTTAACCAATTTCTATTTGGTTGCTTTTTCAATAATTTGTCTCTTTATTGATATTCTCTTTGATTAGACATCATTCTCAAACTTTCTTTGAACTTTTCAGACATGGTTTCCTTCAGTGATTTGAACATATTTTATTTATTTATTTATTATTTTTTTATATTATTTTTTCAGTGTTCCAAGATTCATTTTTTGTGTGCCACACCCAGTGCTCCATGCAGTACGTGCCCTCCTTAATAACCACCACCAGGCTCACCATCCCTCCACACTCCTCCCCTCGAAAACCCTCAGTTTGTTTCTCAGAGTCCACAGTCTCTCATGCTTCGTCTCCCTTTCTGATTTACCCCAATTCACTTTTCCTTTCCTTCTCCTAAAGTTGGGTATTCATCTTTTTGATGGCTGCGTAATATTCCACTGTATATATGGACCATATCTTCTTTATCCATTCGTCTGTTGAAGGGCATCTTGGCTCTTTCCATAGTTTGGTGATTGTGGCCATTGCTGCTATGAATATGGGGATACAGATGGCCCTTCTTTTCATTATATCTGTATCTTTGGGGTAAATACATAATAGAATAATACCTATTCTCCTGAAGCTATTTCAAAAAATAGAAACAGAAGGAAAACTTCCAGACTCTTTCTGTGAAGCCAGCATTACCTTGATCCCCAAACCAGGCAAAGACCCTATCAAAAAGGAGAATTTCAGACCAAAATCCCTGGTGAATATGGATGCCAAGATTCTCAGCAAGATCCTAGCTAATAGGATCCAACAGTACATTAAAAAGATTATCCACCATGACCAGGTGGGATTTATCCCTGGGATACAAGGGTGGTTCAACATTCGCAAATCAATCAGTGTGAAAGAACAAATCAATAAGAGAAGAGAAAAGAACCACATGGTCCTCTTAATTAATGCAGAAAAAGCACTTGACAAAATACAGCATCCTTTTCTGTATAAAACTCCTCAGAGTATAGGGATAGAGGGAATATTCCTCAACTTCATAAAATCTATCTATGCAAAACCCACAACAAGGGGGTAGGGAGAGGGTGGTTGGGTTATGGACATTGGGGAGAGTATGTGCTATGGTGAGTGCTGTGAAGTGTGTAAACCTGGCGATTCATAGACCTGTACCCCTGGGGCTAGTAATATATGTTAATGAAAAACAAAAAATTAAAAATTAAAAAAAAAAACACCACAACGAATATCATTCTCAATGGGGAAAAACTGACAGGGTTCCCATTGAGATCTGTAAGACGACAAGGATGCCCACTCTCACCACTGTTGTTCAACATAGTACTGAAAGTCCTACCAACAGCAATCGGACAACAAAAAGAATTAAAAGGTGTTCAGATTGGCAGAGAAGAAGTCAAACTCTCTCTCTTCACAGATGACATGATACTTTATATGGAAAACCCAAAAGACTCCACCCCCAAACTACTAGAACTTATACAATAATTCAGTAATGTGACAGGATACAAAATCAATGTATAGAAATCAGTTGCTTTCTTATACACTAACAGTGAAAATATAGAAAGGGAAATTAGAGAACAGATTCCATTTACCTTAGCACCAAAGACCATAAGATACCTTGGAATAAACCTAACCAAAGAAGTAAAGGATCTGTACTCGAGGAACTACAGAACACTCATGAAAGAAATTGAAGAAGACACAAAAAGATGGAAAAGCATTCCATGCTCCTGGATTGGAAGAATAAATATTGTTAAAATGTCTATACTGCCCAGCGCGGTCTATACTTTCCATGCCATCCCGATCAAAATTTCACTGGCATTTTTCAGTGTGCTGGAACACACAATCCTAAAATTTGTATAGAACCAGAAGAGACCCCGAATCACTAAGGAAATGTTAAAAGAGAAAAACAAAGCTGGCGGCATCATGTTACCTGACTTCAAGCTTTACTACAAAGCTGTGATCACCAAGACAGCATAGTACTGAACTGTCAGGATAGCTGATTTCAAGTCTTTTCCAGTAAGTCCAATATTTGGTTTTTTTGGGGAACAGTTTCTGTTCACTGCTTTTTGTCTTGTGTATGTGTCATATTTTCTTTCTTCTTTGGATGCTTCACAAATTTAGTTGTAACTTGATATTTTTTTTAAAGATTTTATTTATTTATTTGACAGACAGAAATCACAAGTAAGCAGAGAGAGAGAGAGGAGGAAGCAGGCTCCCCGCCAAGCAGAGAGCCCAATGCAGGACTCGATCCCAGGGCCCTGGGATCATGACCTGAGCTGAAGGCAGAGGCTTTAACCCACTGAGCCACCCAGGTGCCCTGTAACTTGATATTTTAAGTAACGTAATGTGGCAACAGTGGACATTAGGTCTCACTTTCCCTTCCCCTCTCCTCAGTCCTGGGTTTGTCATTGCCACTATTTGTGTATTTAATGACTTTCCTGGACTAAATCTGTATTCTTTGGTATGTGCAGCTGCTGAAGCCTGTTCAGTTAGCTTGGTGATCAGGTAATGATTGGATAGAGATATACTTAAATGCTTTGAACCAATTAATTTCCCATCTTTTTCTGAGGTGCTCTGTGCCTTCGTGTTTTGCTTATATGGGGACTCAGGGTTGCCAGAGGGGAAACACTAGGATCTTCTCAGATCTTCCCTGGGCATGTTCACAGCCCTATACATGTGCTTTCTAAATTCTCAGGAATGTGTTGGAACATCTCAAAGCCCCTCATGTATATCCTATTCCCCACTTTTGTTTGTCAGCTTTTTTTTAGTCCCAACAGGGAATGCCACCTCAGATAGCTATGATATTGAACAGCTGCCCCTGATTTTTTTGACATGTGTCAAAAATGTTCTGGGAATAGGGCATTGTGAGCTCTAAGTCAGATCAGTTGAAGAAAAGCCCTGAGAATGGAATCTTTCAGGGAGCTGCTAGACAAATGGCAGTTCTCTGGGGATGGGATTTTGGGGAAGCTCTCAACTCAGTTGCTTCTTACCATGACTGTTAGTTAATACAGCGCTGTGGTTGGGAGCCTGTTGGTTTTGATGGCTACCCCTGAGCTGGGGAGAGAGGGGTGAAATTTGTGCAAGTTATAACACCGCAAGTCTCACTGATCTTACTGAGATGCAGTTGTTTTTCTTGAATAAATAATCTTTGGATTATTGTAAATTTTTAATTTCCAAAGTTATGAAAAGGCTCATTCTGACCATTTGGGCCAAGGTTCTTGCTGCTTTTATGCAAGAACAGGTTTTTGAAGATTCTGACTCTGCCATTCCAGAAGTTAACTTCCCTCCTTGGTGTATCTTGTTGTTATCTTAAAACATACGTGTTTGGCGTGATCATTTCTAACATGCACACTCCACCACAATGAATGAGTTTTTCTGGAAATACTGAAAATGAAATGAGATGTTTTTCTTGCAGGCTAATTGTTCTGGCCCTTCGTTTTCCAACCACACTCTAGATTTTCTAAGTCTAAACTCTATAACCACCCTGATTTTTTTATAGCCTCTTCTCTTTGCATCCACAGCCTTTTATGATATCCTTAACCTCCTCTCTCCCTGCAGAGTTCACTAGGGATCCTTAAGTGATAGGTGGTTTCTGGTTCAGGCTGACTTACCATGTTAAATCAGTTTTGGCTAATCTACACAGGCCATGCAAAAATGCCTCAGCATTTTCTTTCTTTTACAATATTTATTTACAAAAATAGTACTTTTACTAATCACATATATATTACTTCTCTCTAGTCCAGGTCATTTGTCCAGGTCTAACTGGACAAATGGCCACATCTATAATGATTTTTTTTAGGTAGTATTAATTATATACCTCGTTTATTTTACCTTTATTTGAGATCTTCGAGACCATACTTCAGTTGAACTCCTCAGTATCTGAACATAAATACACAAGGTTTTGGGAAGGTACAAATTCTACTATAGTAGGGCCCTGTCTTTCTGGGGCAAAGAAATCTGAAAACTCCGAATTTTATGATATTTTGGGATAACAAGACTCTTGTAGTGTAATCAGTAAGCAATAGAGAATTTTAAAAATTTTAAAATTTTAAAATATTATTAAAAGGAAAGCAGACAACAAGCTTCAAGTTGAGTTTGAATTTCCTCCCTTGATCCAGCTGAGAAACTTACAGAACATCTGTTAGGGACAGTATGGTAAGGTCAAAGTGCATTTTTCACTCATTATAATAACTCCACCCAAAGCATAATAATGTAAGAAATTGTGTTTTTATCTCAGGACTTGGGCTAAAGTCTGATGACCTTCCTCATCAGATGAGCATGAGTGATTGGCCAGAAATGAAGAAGAGATTTGCAGATGTATTTGCAAAGAAGACAAAGGCAGAGTGGTGTCAGATCTTCGACGGCACAGATGCATGTGTGACCCCAGTTCTGACATTTGAAGAGGTTGCCCACCACGATCATAACAAAGAACGGGGCTCGTTTCTCACTGATGGAGAGCAGGGTGTGAGTCCCCGCCCTGCACCGCTGCTGTCAGACACCCCAGCTCTCCCTTCGTCCAGAAGGGATCCTTTTGTAGGAGAACATACTGAAGAGATACTTCGAGAATTTGGATTCAGCCAGGAAGAGATCAATCAGCTTACCTTAGATAAAATTATTGAAAGTAATAAGCCAAGAGCTAATCTCTAAGTTCCAGGCCTCCTAGCTCAAATGAATTTGAATATTACATGTTCAAGATAGAATAATGCATAAAATTCTAAGTATAGAAACATGAAGGAACAGTGGATCTACTGTTCTAATCAAGAAACAAGACTGATTACACAGTAATGATTGAATTCTGAAAATGGTTAACATCATGGCTTTTGATTTAGGAATGTTTTCAGTTTACCACTATTAAATGGTGACAGTTTTTCTGCCTTTCAATTTGATAGATTATATTTTTAATATTAAAATGTTAATTGGGTACCTGGGTGGCTCAGTCAGTTAAGCATCTGCCTTTGGCTCAGGTCATGATCCTGGGGTCAAGCCCCGCCCACATCAGGCTCTGTGCTCAGGAGGGAGCCTGCTTCTTCCTCTCTCTGTGCGCACACATGCCTACATGCACGAGCTCTCTCTCTCTCTCTTTCTCGGCTCATTCTCTCTTGCTTTTTCTCAAATAAAATCTTTTTAAAAAATTAAAATGTCAACAATGTACCTTAAATGAATAAATATAATGCTTTTAAGTAAAGCTTTTCTCCCCTAAAGTTTACTTATGCTTTTAAGTTTGTGAAAAGCTTTTAAGAAAGTCCTTTAAATAGCCCTTAAAAACCATTTTGTGGCTCATTGAAATAACTTTGTCTCTCCTATTTACCAAAATGAAGTCCTTAGATAGAAAAGTCTGATCCTCTTTATGTGATAAGAAAATCATTCAGCCTGTCTCTCTGAATTGGAATTTTAGAAAATGTTCTTGAGATTTCCTTCATATAATCCCCACTCTCCATCTAGACCACCATACTGAGAGTCTGGCTCCTCTGTGTGGCTGCCTCTTAGCATCACCCACCCATGTCTCTTTCTCAGTAAATTACCATCCATTTGGAAGTCCTTCTAGACTCTTACTTCTCTTACCAGTCTTCAGCCTCCATTCCCATCATGTCTGCCTCTGCCCCAGTAGACCCATGACTTATCCCTCAGTTCACATTCAGGCACCCTGCCCAAATGTTACCTTAAGGAGCACCTTTCCGGACCCCTCCCTAGAATGGTAGCCACTTCATCATTCACTCTCTCCTCGCCCATTTTGTTTTCCTTCACATCATATATCATTAATGACATTATACTGAATAACCCCAGCCCTCTTAACCAACTGCCTCTTAACCGAGGCACACTAGAATGAAAGCTTTATGAAGGACTTTGTGGGTTTTGGTCACTGCTCAATCCCCAGTTCTAAGAACAGTGCCTGGCCCATAGTGGAAACTTCATAAATCTTTATTAAAGAAGTACATCTCAGTAGTGAAGTGCTGTCAGTCCCATCTTCATAGCTCTGGACCAGTCCTTTCTGCCCAACACCCTTTATGCCTTCATTCAGCCCCCTGTTACCTCTGCCCTGGCCTACTGCTCAGCTTGCCTACCTGACTTCTGACCTCCAGTATGACTGCCTTCATTTTTTTTTTTTTTTGTATCATGTTTACTCTACTGATAATCTTTATCCTATCAAACTGGTCTTTCAGTCCTGTAAAATTCCTCAATGGTCCTCTCTTTTTCTTGTATAACAAAATATAAATCCATTTATATAGTGTATCAACTCTTTATTTATAACAAGACTTCTCCCTAGATGTCTAGCCCCATCCGTACTCCCTGCTCCCCAGTACTTTACAAGGGACTGCCTTAAGTTCCTAATTATGTGGCGCTCTCTCTTGCTTCCATTCCTTTCCATATTCTGTAGCGTTAAGCAGCCCTAACAATACTCCTAGTCCCTTTTGCTCCACATTGCTGATTTAGAAAACTGAGACTTGGCTCAAACACACCCTTCTTTGTGAAACTTCCTGTGTTTCTCAGCCTTAGGGCAGTTTCATACAGTGGTGGTGAAATTTGGAGTCAGAAAGGTCTTGGGTTCATATATCACTCAATCACTCTGATGTCTAAAACAAGGCCTACGATGTTCCTGGAACATCCCAGGTGCTCAGTAATTTCTAGTTCTATTCTTAGGGTCCCTTTCTATGTTTCCGTTGCACTTTGTATATTTCTCCAAAGATAGTCATTGCTTTTAATGTAGTTTACATAACTCTTCACGAGTCATAAGCTCCTAGAGTAGTTGCTTTAGCACACAGAATAATCATCTGGAGATACTGTTAAAATATGGATTTCTAGGCCCACCCCTAGAGATTCTCATGCACTGTGTCTAGGGCCAGACCCATGAATCTGCAATTTTGCCAAGCTTCCAGCTGATTATCATACTGCTGGTTCAAAGCCCACACTTTGAGTGGCACTGTCCCAATGGATATGAACCAAGTCTTTTCCCCTTTGTTACTATCATAATAGGTGCTCAAAAAATATCTGCTGAAGGGCTGATGAGGGGAAGAATAAAAGCTAGTTGGCAAAAATGTGTAAATAAACAGATGGGTTAGCTCAAAATGTTGATTTCTGTGATTAATTGACTTCATATCAAATGTTTGAATGAAAAATTGTTTTTTGTAGAGTATAAACTTTTTAAAAATACACGTATTTAATAAAAATAAAATAATAGGGTTTTTTTTTTTAAAGATTTTATTTATTTATTTGAGAGAGAGAGAATGAGAGAGTATGAGAGGGGGGAGGATCAGAGAGAGAAGCAGATTCCCCGCTGAGCAGGGAGCCCGATGCAGGACTCCAGAATCATGACCTGAGCTGAAGGTAGCTGCTTAACCAACTGAGCCACCCAGGCACCCAATAATAGCTTTTGTTATGTGACCCATACTTTGCTTCTGAAGAGTCTAAGACCTTGTGCAGAAAATGCTACACTTTCTCTTTTGTTGATCTTTTGACAAAGTATAGACTTAGGAATAGGCAAGGGGCCAGGTGAGAAGAACATAGGGGGCTATAAGAAGGATGGAGAGGAAGCAGGAAATTGAAGATGGCAGATTCTAATGAAGGACATTATATTCTTGAATACATAGAAATTTTATTCTTGAATGTATAGTTTGATATATACTGATTTGTACTTTTGAGCCTACAATGTAGGAAGTGATACAAACTGTATGGTGATAAATAAATCCCATGGAACAAGATGACTGGCTGCATCCAGGCCTCTTTGTATTCACGTCACTCCTCCACATTCTTGACTTCAGTTACAATTACATTTCACTTTATAATTTGCAAAATACTCTTCCCTATGTCACATCAGGATGCCTTCAGCTGACAGTAACAATATCCAAAATATGAAATGTTTTGGCTCACATACCTCGAATCCAGAAGGATTTTAGGATTGCCTGAATCTGGTCACCCAGGCCCTACTTCCCTACATTCTTTTGGCTCTGCCAACTTGCCAAACTCCTTATGGTCATCCTTAGCCTGGTAACAATTTCTGGATTTCATACCATACACAAGGACATCCAGAAGAAGAGATGGTCTCAGAAGCCATCAGCAAATTTTGTCTTGTGTCTCTTTTGATAGTCAGTTCTATACCAGTCTTAATCAAAGAAGGTAGGGTTGTACTTAGATAAAACCAGTTTACTCCTGGACCTCCCCTGGACTCAGCTAGCTGGAAGCACATGGGTGTATGTGGAAGGGGTGGATTCTGAAATCTAATCCAGGTCCCATCAGGAGGGAAAGAGTGGAGAAGGGATGTTGGGCAGACAGGCCAAAACATTCATTACATATAGTATCCCAGTCTCTCTTCAACAATCACAGGGGTAGGTGGGGGCAGATTTCTTCATTGTACAGATGAGAACGCAAGGCTCAGATGGTCTTAAACCTTCTTTGTTCATATCTCCCTTTGGGCCTGAATAATTTTTTCATGGTTCCCCTAGGTCAAAAGAAATATCTAACCATTCAATTTATAAATAATTAGGTCCCAACAACTTCAGTATTTATGCCCTAAAAGCTAATTCACTGTTTGAAAAAATAAATACTACACATAAATTGAGAGAAAGCATTTTTATTTTTATTTCATGTTTAACACAGTTATGGCTCATATATGTGTTGGACATTGTACAGCTTCTCATGCCTCAAAATCAGACTGGACACTACTACCCCCATTTTCTGTTCCACATTTGTCTTCATATACTGTTGGTTTCTTTGAAAGGATTAGAGTGCAATCTTATGTTGCAAGTGTGAACTATTTCACTGATAGTTCAAGTGGTGTCTGACAGATGTTGAGTTTCACTCTGTTTACTATCTTCAAATTTTTAAATATCCTGAGGCACCCCTTTGAGTTCAGTGTGGTGTCCTGGGGCATCTTGGCACACAGTTTGGGAACTGCCAGTTTAAGTGATTTGCCCAAGAAGATACTGCTAAGAAGTGGCAGAACCAGAATTTAAATTTTAATATTCTGACTCTGAGTCTTGCTCTTGAACCATTTTAGGGTCCTCCCCTTAAGATTGTGTTCCTCTTGCCCCAGAGACTTTTCACTTGAACTCATGGTCCAGCAAAGAAAATATGACCCACTCAGAGTCTTTAAAACAGAGGATTTTTATTCTTACACCATAAACAAAAATAAACTCAAAATGGATTAAAGACCTACATGTGAAAGCTAAAACCATAAAATTCCTAGGAGAAAACATAGGTAGTAATTTCTTTGTCATCGATTGTAGAAACGTTTTTCTAGATATATCTCCTCTGGCAAGGAAAACAAAAGCAAAATTAAACTATTGGAACTACAACAAAATAAAAAGCTCTTCAACAACAAAGGAAACCACCAATTGGACAACAAAAGGACAACCAATTGAATGGAAGAAGATATTTGCAAATGACATATCTGATAAGGGGTTAATACCCAAAATAAGTAAAGAATTTATACAATTCAACACCAAAAATATAATAATAATAATAATTCAATGAAAAATGGGCAAAGGACCTGAATAGACATTTTTCCAAAGAAGACATACAGATGGCCAACAGACACATGAAAAATCCTTAACATCACTAATCATCAGGGAGATACAAATCAAAACCACAATGAGATAATCACCTTATGGCTGTCCGAATGACTAAAATAAAAAACAGAAGAAAAAACAAGTATTGGCAAGTATGTGGAGAAAAAGGAATCCTTCTGCATTTTTGCTGGCAATGCAAGCTGATATAGCCAAAACAGCATGGAGGTTCCTCAAAAAATGAAAAAATTACCTTATGATCCAGTTAATTCCACTACTGGGTATTTGCCCAAAGAAAACAAAAACACTAATTTGAAATGATACAGGCATCCCTATGATTCTTGTAGCAACATTTATAATAGCCAAGATAAGGAAGCAATCCAACTGTCCACTGATAAGGAATGGATAAGAAGATGTGTTATATGTATACAATGGACTATTACTCATTAAAAAAAAGATGAACTCATACCATATGTGACCACGTGGATGGACCTAAAGGGTATAAGATTAAGTGAAAAAATCAGAGAAAGACAAATGCCATGATTTCACTCATGTATGGAATTTAAGAAACAAAACAAAGAAAAAAGGAGACCAAAAAACAGACCCTTAAATACAGAGAACAAATTGGTGGTTGCCAGAAGGGGGCAGGTGGGGGATGGGTGAAATATCAGTCAGTCAGTCAGTCAGTCAGTCAGTCAGAAGATGTAATATAGAGAATTACACTGATGATGAAAGAGCTGAGAAGCCAGGGACAGACAGGCAATCCAGATGTGAGCCACAACAGGGAGGCTAGGGCCACTCCTATGTCTGCAGGCGATGATGGGAAAGGTAGTGTGACCAGGACTAAGGAGGTAAGGTTGCCTTTGGGAAGCTGGACCCACTGTGGAGATGTACCCACTGCCATGGAGAATTCAGGAAGAAGAAAGAGAAGGAGGAAAATAACATGATTTCCCTCCTGCTCCCAGTCTTCCCACCAATGCCTTCCATTGGCCCAATCTACCCAGAAGCCAGAGAGCAAGGGAGCCTGGGAAATGTGGTCTCTAATGATATGGAGCATGTGAGGAGGAGCTCAGAATGGACCTGAGCAAACAGGCAGTTGACTGATATTATAAAATATAGTGTATACACTTTGTTCACTCAATAATTGCTTTAGCAAATACAAAAAAAAAAATTGCTTTAGCAAATAAAGCAACTAATTGCTTTAGCAAATACAAGGACCTACTAGGTATCAGAGATCATGCGAGACTCTGGGGATACCATAATGACCAAAATAAACCCGATCACTGCTCTTAAAGGGATCATAGACTAACACAGGAGAAATAGAATAAACACAGAACTAATTATAAAGTGTGTTAAGTGCAATGAAGGGAAATGTCTCAGTGCTGTAAGACAGCTAGAGACTGGAGAAAGGACACAAGCTCCCACAGTTTTAAGTCTAATTAACCTTGAGGTGCATGTGTAGAAACTTGTGTTCAGGAAAACAGAATATTTGTATCTAGAAAAAGTTTAGAAGGAGATAGTGATGCATTCCTATTTTGACTTTACACCTGCATCATACAGCTCCATCATCTCAAAGCTGTGTATGTGATTGTGTGTAATAGAAGGTATGTATATGTGTGTGTGTGACAGAGACAGAGAGGGAGAAAGAGAACAGCACAAAGAAAGATTCCTTTAGACAAGCTTTCTAAGGAGCCAGCGGGCTCACAGCAGCTAATCTCCTTCATGCTTGCCTGACCCCACCCCCTTCCCTCTCATCATAACTTGTGATCTTAGAGCATGAAAGAATTTGAGCCCCTCCCCCAGCTCGACCATCTCTGTTGGCCGCTTGGCCGGGCTCCATGTCAAACCCAGCCTGGGCCAGAAACCTGAGGGCCACACAGGAGGTGCTGGGCTGGCAGGCAGGTTCCTCACCCTGTGGCCATGGGTGGCAACATGGGGCAGCTTGGCATTCAGACCTGTGAGTCCCTGGCCAAGGATGAACCCTTTGACCCCGTGGAGCCACCCAAGAGACCCACAAGCAACCTCATCATGCATAGCATGGCCATGCTGGGCCGGGAGTTCTGCTACGCGGTGGAGGCGGCCTACGTGACCCCAGTCCTGCTCAGCGTGGGGCTGCCCAAGAGTTTGTACAGTATGGTGTGGCTGCTCAGCCCCGTCCTCGGCTTCCTGCTGCAGCCCGTGGTGGGATTAGCCAGCGACCACTGCCAGGCCAGCTGGGGCCGTCGGAGACCTTACATCCTCACCTTGGGTGTCATGATGCTCTTGGGCATGGCTCTGTACCTCAACGGGGACGCCGTGGTGACAGGTCAGTGCACCGCACCGGTGGGCAGGCAGGGGTAAGGGGCCCATTATGCAACTCAAGGGGAGGAGAAGGCCGATTTCTTTATGGGACGCTTCCTTAGAAATTGATTAGAACTGATTCTCTCCTAGGTTACAAGGAACTTCCACCTTGGAATGGCCCAAATTCCATGGCTTGGGGAGATCTTACTTTTAGAGACATCAGGATGCATTGCTATTGTTTAATTGTTGCAAGGATTTAAAAATAGGAGTCATTTTTTATCTCTTTTCTCAGATGAAATATTTCACATGTTTATTAATTGCAGTGTTCTTTGAGGTTGTGCTTTAGTTAGTATTTTGTGAAATTAATCATCTGCCAAATGACTCCATGAATACTTATAATAAATTACCTATATGTCTAAGTAAGAACTAATTCTGTTCATAGCTTTATGGAGAGTCTTTCAATGGGGCAGAGCATCAGCTCGTCAGCTCCAGGAGACATTTTTGCACTGCAAAAACTGCAAAAAAACTGGACAAAAACAAACCTGATGGTGAATACTTTTTCTTGACATTAATCAGCCACCAATTAATCAGTAACTGGGGATAGTACATAAAAAGTTACATTGAAAAAAGAATTGTTGAACTTAAAAATAGCACATTTCAGGGCCATTAACTCTCAGGCTAGCAGAATGGATTTGATAATGAGGCGGGATAATCAGCTATCGTTTGTACATATTTAAAAGAGGGCATCAGCACACAAATGTAGGTTGTTTCTGCAAAATATTCACAAAAACCCCTGATAAGAATAGTTGCTTCTAGGGAGGACTACTGAAGGATTTCAGAAGTAAAAAGTGGAGTATAGGCTTATTTTTTACTTATCGTTATACTGTAATCTTAAAAAATGTGCATATATTACACATTATTCCTAAGTGACACTGAAGGCAATACGAGATCGGGTGAGAGAATTCTGGCATGTCCACAGAGAGTATTATTCAGCTGTTAAAAACTGTGCAGCTGTTCTCCATTAACTGAAATGCAAAGATATGAGGAGAGTTGGTTATACATGAGTGTGTCCAGCCTGATCCCATTAGTCAGTGCTCCTCTAAGTGTGGTCCTCAGACCCAGGGCATCACCGTCCCCCGGGGCTGTAGAGAGGCAGATGCCCAGCCCCAACTCAGTTCTACTAGAGACTCAGGGAGAATCATGGAGAATCACGAGAGACAGAGCAGAATAATCTGTCCAAGCTGTCCAAGTGATGATTAAGGATGCGGTTTGAGAGGCACTGCCTTAGGGCACAGGAATATACCTTTTATTGTATGTGTGTAAGTACATAAAGGGAGATCTAAAGGATGACCATCGGTGGGAGCTGGGATGAACCATTTTCCCCCAGCTTCTCTACATTATTGGAGTGGTTTATAATAAGTGTGTGTAATTTGTTAAACAACTTTTTAAAATGAGATGTGTTATAAAATTCATACAACTCAGTGCCTTTTAGTATATCGCAAGGTAGTCTAACTATCACCACTATCTAATTCCACCATATTTTATGACGCCCCCCAAAAAACTAGTAGCCATTAGCAGTCACTGCCCCTATTCCCTCCTCCCTACCAGGCCTAAGCAACCCTTCAACTTACTTCCTGTTTCTATAGATCTACCTTCTCTGGCATTCACATGTGTAATTTTATAACCTGAAAAAAATAACAAAGCCATTTTTATTTAGAAAAGCAAAGCAAAATGATAGCAAAGGGAGAAAATTTAATGACAGGACATTTTGGTGGAAATAAAAATGCAAATCATTCCAAAGCAGGACTTAGGTGATGTATATTTATTTCCTTTTTAGCTTTGATTGCTGATCCAAGAAGGAAGCAGATTTGGGCCATAACCATCACCATGATAGGTGTAGTTGTCTTTGATTTTGCTGCTGACTTCATTGATGGGCCCATTAAAGCCTACTTATTTGATGTCTGCTCCCAGGAAGATAAGGAAAGGGGCCTCCACTACCATGCCCTCTTCACAGGTAGGGAATATTCCAGAAAGTTTCTCCATAAGCTCCCCAGATGGGGAGGCACTTCCATGGAAACCATCTAGTATCTATACACGTCAGAGTTTTTGAATGAATGGATCTGTTGATGGCATGTTCCCATCACGTGGGCTCTGTCTTTCAGTACGTTTCTCTGAACAAATCAGCTTGTGACTGGGCTCTGGAGGTTTTGCAAGGGAAGTTTACAGAAGAACTTTATGAAGAACCGTTTGTGGAGACATTTTTCAACTGCAATGAAAAGGGGCCCTTGTGTACGTTACTTTTTCTTTTTCTTTCTTTCTTTTTTTTTTTTTTTTAATCAGCAATGTAGCAGCAGCATTACTTAGGGGCTTGTTAAAAATGCAGCTTCTTGGCCTCTCCTCCCATTATTTTGATTCAGTGGGTTTGAGATGGGGTTCAGAAGTCTGCATTTTAAATGACTATCCTGGATGATTCTGTGGCAAGTGTGCTAAGAACCACATTTAAAAATAAAAATAGAAACAAACCAAGCAAGTTAAAAAAAAAAAAAAAAAAAGAAGAAGAAGAAGAAAAAGAAACCCACATGTTCTAGAGATTTCTTAGTTATATAAAGAGTTGGCATTTCCTCAACCTCCTGGTTTGAGAAAGGCCATGCCGGAAGGACAGTGAGGGGCTCCCTTCAGTTCTTGGGCTGTTGTCAGCCTCCTCTGGTTGCTGCTGGGTCATTCATTTAGAGCAAGGCTAGCAATGTTCAATATGCATTTATAGAGCACTAGTCGGGACTATGCTAGGACCGTGGGGAGGGGGTTTACACATTAGATTACAGCATGATCCTGGCCTGGGAGGGTTTTCATATCCAGTTGAGGGGGGTGCTCTATCAGTCCACCTTATTTGATGTCTTTATGGCCCAGCCAATATATTTATTTTATGTTTTGATATGTTCTGTCTCTGTTCATGGCCAGTAGGTCCCATGAGAAGCAGGATCTTGAGTTTGGCTCAGTTTATGTTTCCACAGCCAAGAGCAGTGCCTGTACATGACAGCCATTGGGTCAATACTGGTCGTTTGCGCCAACACCGGAATGGTGACCTTTGGAAGAAGGGGGCTGCCCAGCCAAAATTGCCTTAACCAATTGAGCCACCCAGGCACCCCTCAACATATGTCTCTTTTAAAGAAAGCAACTCCCATGGGTGCCTGGGTGGCTCGGTTAAGCCATTGCCTTCGGCTCAGGTCATGATCTCAGGGTCCTGGGATCGAGTCCCGCATCAGGCTTTCTGCTCAGCAGGGAGCCTGAGTCTCTCTCTCTCTCTCTCTGTCTGCCTCTCTGCCAACTGTGATCTCCCTCTGTCAAATAAATAAATAAAATCTTTTAAAAAAAAGAAAGAAAGCAACTCCCACAGACTTCTGCTTGTTTCTCATTGGGCAGAATTAGGTCACATGAGCACCCAGGGGCCTGGGAGGTTGGAAAAGTGAGGCTTTGGGGGAGGCTGGGAGGGGCAAATCACTAAGTCTATGGCATTCTGCGTAACTCAAGCATTTATGATAAAGGCATGTTCGGGGTCAAAGCCTGCTGTAGTTTGGGAATGTAGATGAGTTTTGGGGTGAGGTTCAGAGCTGACAACCAAGAAAGAATTCTCGAGATGTCTTTGATGCAAAATGATGGTTTTATTTAAGCAGGAGGGGAGGATAGGACCCGTGGACAGGTGGACAGAAAGAGCTGCTGTACCTGGGATGTGAGGGGTGGTTGGTTATATACTTGGGAGTTAGGGGTAGGGAAAAAGAGAGGTTTCCAAAAGAACTTTTATATGCTAAAGAGGACCCACAGGATACTTGAGGCCTTTGCCATCGCCAAGTTCAGGTTGTTTTCCCGTCTAGTAAGGCATTAACATGAGGACCTCATGGTGGGGGTTGGGGTGGGAGAAGGTGGGGCGGGACTGTTCCAGGGTGTCAGCTTGTGCTTTGTCCTTTGCCAGCCTTCTGCTCCCTCATCAAGCCTGTTTTGATTTTCAGCATCAGCAAGACATTGTTCACCCAAGGAATCCAGTCATCTGAGTAAATTGAAATTCTTCTTATTTATTTCAGAGCTATTTATTCCATTGTAGCCCAGGCCTAACAATTCCAAATGCTTTGCACATAAGTGTCAAAGGCTTTGTTGCCAAAATATTTCCCAGCATATTTCTGACTTTTCTTCCTTTCTTTCTTTCTTTCTTTTTTTTTTTTTTAAAGACTCCACTCATTCCCTGGGGACATTTTTGTTCCCTGGCTTCTGTCTCTTACATTTAAAGGTAACTAACTCTAGCCTCCCACCATCGTTGACACGTGTGGTGGGTTTGGTGGATCCACCCTTGTCCTGCCTTCACCTCTAGGGGCACGTGGGTCTGTGGTACCCAGGTTCACTAGTAGAGAACTCCTTATTGTGTCAGAATGCTTTGAACTGAGCATAGATCTGCTAAGCTGAACCCACCACCTTATTATCTTTAGCAGTTGGCTCTATCCTGCAGTGGGAGGCTGGAGTGAAGCATGATGGGAAAAGTTGTCCTGGTTCAAATCCCGGCCCCTCTTCTTAACTGCTAAGTGGTTTTAGTATTTCTGAACTTTTGTTTTCTCACAGGGATCCTTACACAATGTTAGTTTTTGTTTTGATTTGTTTTAAGAATTTATTTGATTTGAGAGGACAAGCAGGGGGAGGGGCAGAGGAAGAGGGAGGAAACAGACTCCCCACTGAGCAGGGAGCTTGATGTGGGACTCAATCCCAGGATCCTGAGATCATGACCGGAGCAGAAGGCAGACACTTAACTGACTGAGCCACCCTGGCGCCTCCACAATGTTAATTAATATCCTGTCAAATGCCCAGAGCGAGAGATCGTTTAAAAGGATCAAACACCAAATGTCTATATTTAGTTCATTTCCTCTGTTCCCACTGGGCTTATAAAACCCATCAAAGTTTTATTTGTGTAACTCAGAGAGGAACTTGCCCCAGGTCCAAGGAATTTGTGGAGTACAACCTCTTTCAACTTTTCTGGTTTTTTTAATATCCCAAAGTATGCATACAAATTCTCAGGTTACAAATGATCTGATTAGAGTCAATTAAAGGCTAAGGGAAGAGTCTTAAAAATGAAGTTTAGGCACGGGCTCCTGTGAGTGAACCTTGCACACGGGTGGAAAAGCTGCTGTGTTAGAGTCCGTTTGAGCGCTGTCTCCATGAGTAACTGTTGCCTGAGTGGTTTTCTCGTGTCAGCTGGGTTCCCTTTGAAGTTTCTGTCCCTGGTGAACTTTAACATCCTCTCAGTCATTTAGCTCAGAAAGGATGTGGCCAGAGCACAAGGCAAGGACACAGGAATGCCAGTTTCGAGGGCAACATGGGTGACTTAGAGCAAAGCAATTCATGTCTCCAAATTGCTTTGTCTCCAAATTCTGTTTCAGCGTAAGCAGTGCACTTCTCCAAGGATCTCCATGGTGGGTTAGAGAAGGAAACTCTTGAGGGGATTTCTCCTTGGCTTCGTCCTCTGCTTGAAAGCTCTTCCATAGATACCAAATCACCCCGGTTTGGGTCCTCGATTTGTGACACTCTGGGGTCACATAGCCCCTCCTCTGTGAGGTGTTTAAAATCATTATCTATTTTATTTATTTGTATGTTGCTTGTTTTCTACCTCTCTAAGCAACATATAAGCTTCCTGAGGGCAGGAACATTATCTTTCCTATTTGTTGCTTTAGCACTGGGACTTCGAATAGTTCCTGGAATGTGCTCAAGAAGTACTGGTGGGACAAATATTCTTTTTTTTTTTTTTAAGATTTTATTTATTTATTTGACAGACAGAGATCACAAGTAGACAGAGAGGCAGGCAGAGAGAGAGGGGGAAGCAGGCTCCCTGCTGAGCAGAGAGCCCGATGCGGGGCTCGATCCCAGGATCCTGGGACCATGACGTGAGCCGAAGCAGAGGCCTTAACCCACTGAGCCACCCAAGTGCCCCGGTGGGACAAATATTCTATTTTGGCATCCCCACTGTACCTCCGAGGAAGCTGTGTTACTGAGAGGTAAAGTGATGAGCCCAAGGTCACACAGCTGGGTAGTAGTAGGCTGGACTAGGGGCAAAACCCCACCAACCTACCAACCAACTAACGAACCAGACAGCCAGCCAACCAAAGACATGGTTCATACTTTTGTCCAGATTCCCCTAAAACCTGAGCTCCAGAGAAAGGTTGTATGCATAGTTTATTCGGGAAAGGATTTTGGAGTGTGGGGGTGAGGGAAGGGTGGAGCGGAGCCGACCAACCAACACAAGAAGCATCGCAGAGTTGGCCTTTGCTCTAGATGACCGTCCTCCATCTCTCCAGGACCCTCTGGGGAGCCTAATGAAGTTCGTCTCAGAACTTTCTATTTGAGGGATCAAGAAGGGGGATTAATCCATTGGCTCCCATCTCCACTGGCCAAGGGTGGTCCCATGGGTGTTAACCTCACTTGTGTGAGTGCTGACCCCAGCCTGAATGTGGGTTCCCTCAGGCAAGGCGCTGTCCAGATGCACCTGAGTCAAGTGGCCAAAGCTGGCTTACGACGGGTCCCTGCAGCAGCTGTTGGAAGAGGGCTGGGGTGCTGAGACCTGCTGAATCGCACAAGGGCTGTCCTAGCCAGTATGTGACTTCCAGTCCCGAGCCTTTTCTCTCTTAGCCTAGATGCTTCATGCTACTTAGTCGCCACTAGAAGAGTTAAATCATTTTGCAAAGTGCTCAGCGATTACCCTTACAGTGAACTGAGCTGTTGTAACCCAGAGCTAAAATGTTAATTCTGCAGAGTTAAAGAAAACTCAAGGTAATCACAAATGGCTCCAGAACCAGGCCAGTTAATTACCTGACCTTGCAGTCATTTCTAATCCTTAAGAAACAAGGGTCAGGTTTTACATGCTGTGTCAGGGGATGAGAAATTTCAGGAATCTTATCTGAACTAGGGTAGGAATAGTTAATGCCTATGTTCAAATCGAGAAAATTGCTTTTGGGGGATAATTAAGGTGACTACTTTTATGGGAACCATTATTGCATTAGACATACTAGCACATGTTAGCAACTTTCGGCAGGAACACAAATGGAAAATTCAGTGTGTTTGACCTCTGGCCAATACCCTACTCCAGTTCTCTGCATTTATGTCTTTAATAATGGGGAAGAATAGGATTTCGGCATTGCCTTACTGCAATTTTTTTTCTTTTCTTTCTTTTTTTTTTTTTTTTCCTTTTCCTACAGCATAGCTAATGCTCAGTAATGCAAAGCATTGGGTAGATCTTTATGTCTGAAATGGGTGTGAATCCCAGACCCCAAAATTAAATGAACTTAATCTCTCCTGTGTTGAGCCCCATTTAGCCCCAGGATGGTGAAAATTTAGTCTCAGTTTAGAATGTTCTCCCAGGGTGCCTGGGTGGCTCAGTCAGTTTAGTGTCTGCCTTGAGCTCAGGTCATAATTACAGGGTCCTGGGATCGAGTCCCAAGTCAGGCTCCTTGCTCAGTGGGAAGTCTCCTTCTCCCTCTCCCTCTCCATCTGTGCTCTCTCTCTCAAATAAATAAATAAAATAATAAAATCTTTAAAAAAAATGTGTTATCCCATCGCTTTCTCCAAGGTGGCTTCTAAATTCTGGGGACTTGCAGGGCTCTCGGGGCCTCAGAAGTGCCAGAACAGTGTGCTGAAGATACGGGGGTTAAGTTTTGTTCAGGGATGACTTACAGCACTGTTGCCCATGGGCTTAACGCTATGAAGTAACAATATCTATTAAATATCTTCAACATGAAACACACAAAAAAGCACGTGTTGATGAGTTGATGAAAAGGTTCACAGTGACTTAGCCCCGTATATCTCCTCAGAACAGTTGTTTGCTACTTACTGATTCAGTGCTTGAGGTGACTTTTGAGGACACAACTGCCAGCAGTAACAGCAATCTACCGCAGTACCCTCCTCAAAGTGTTGTTGTGAGGATTGTGTGAGTCAATAGAGTCAAGCACTTAGAACAGAGCCTGACACACACCATCAGCTCATCTATCCTTAACCACATCAAGCATTTCTTCCTTGAGGTCTTATTGTCTCCCTGGGGTCTGCCCAGGAAATGAGGCATTGGTCCCTTCTATTTGGGGATCCCCCCTAAGCTACTTGGGGGTGGTTCTGCTCCCCTCTCCCATCCCCCAGTACCAGCTAGGCCCTAAGAGCAGGAGGCAGAACCACCACTGCCTGAGGAATTCACCAATACACATGCACCCATCAACAATGCCTTGCACTTGGATCACATTTTTTTTTTAAGATTTTATTTATTCATTTGACACATTTTCTGACAAATCTTCCTTCTGGGCTTTTGAAACTCCAAAGCAAGAAGACACATTCTTGTTTCTCTGCTTTCTATTTTCATGTCCTTCCCCTATAACAATGATGAATCTTGGCTCAGCTTGAATGTAAAGGAAGAGCCCAGAGGGACAAGGACATAAGGAAATACCAAGAAACCACAGGGAGGGGTGGGGACAATGAAAACAATGGCCAACACTTTAAATATATTATCTCCCCATGTTTTTTTTTTAATGAAAATGGCTGGTTTATTACAAAATAATTTAACAAAAATATTTCAGATTTACAAGGCAACTTTTTTTTCCCATGTTTTGGGAGAAAAGTTGCCTTGTAAATCTGAAGAAATGTCCAACTACTCATGTTTCCTGTCTTTGACCAAAGTACATATGTCTTCTTGGTTGATTTTCTTTACTCTCAGCCTCCAAGAGAACAGGTCATGTCTGTCTTAATCATTGCTCTGTCCCCAGGGCCTCACACAGTTCTTGGAGAGTGGATGCTCCATCAATTTCTATTGATATCTGGGCCCAAGTACACACACACACACACACACACACACAGTAGCTAATACCTATTTGTTAACTGTCCAGGATGGGTGTGTATATGTTGGGGGAAGCTAGGAACCATATACCTAATTGAATACTTCCGTTGTTATTTTCTTAGCACGTAGAATAGAGTCAGAATCACTCTCTTATGAACTCCATAGGAATTTGGGGGATTTTTAGTCTGATCTCTTGTTGAGGTGAAGTAGCCGGCAGAACACCGTTAGCTCTCTTGACTCGAGCTATTTTGCCGTCAGATCGTGGATCGTTAAGCCCCACGTCTGAAGCGGAGGGGAAATTCCAGGTACGTGGTAGACGCAGAGATCGACACAGACAGACTGTTTAGGTTCCTTGGTCCTGAAACTCCCCAGTTGCCCATTTTACCTAGTATAGTTGCGAGTTAAAGAAAAAGAACCCTGTTTCCATATGCTTGGACTTCTTCCAGGATGAGCCTTGTTCAAGTTGTATCGTAAATTATGAAATGTAACATCTGTCCATCAAGCCGTTCATTCTTCTGAGGCTGGCTGTGGTCTGTGTGTGACAGCGTGGCCTGGTTCAGTGACGGAGCCAGCTGGACCACTGTAAAGGCTCCTTATTGGACATTGGCTGATGTCCTCTAGATGTTCCAGCTTACGGTTTGGGTTTGGCCAATAACCTGGTGATTAATCCCAGAGGCCCCAGAGAGACTGATGCTGGCAGAGAGAGAAATGCTGTCTGGATGCTGATGTGGAAGTTGGTATTGGCCTTTGTTGCAGCTGCCTTGGCTTTGTCTTGGAGACTGTCTTCGAAGATAAAATCCTTAGCTTAAGCAGAGGCAGCAGAAAGGAAAGCTTTCAGTGAATCCCTACAGTCCTCTGCTGGCCTTCGTCATATCTGAGGGTGTTTCTATCCAGAGTATTAATATGGTGCCTACGGAGTGATTACCCCAATGGCCCACTCTTCCTTCAGGACACGTTTTGTTGTAACATTTAGCTACATCCTACAATAGCTTTGCAACAAATGAAACAGTTTTGCCTGTTTTGTTTTTTTCCCCCTCCCTAAGAAAAGAGAGGATCCGAAATTCTCTAAATAACTGGAAGCAGGTGTCCGAATTTTGCTCAACAAATTATCGAGGGAACTGACAGGGAAGACATAAAGAACGGTTTTCCCACGTTCCTGCAGGGTGTGTGTGTGTGTGTGTGTGTGTGTGTGAGATTAGCAAAAGAAAAAGTGTTAGGTTAGATATAAATCTGATTAACTTTCTACAGGGCAGTAAAACGATAACTCCCCTGTCATGTTTTTGGGGTAATTCCTCTATCAGGCTACAAAAACATAATCAAACCGTAGAACCCTAATAATGTCTGCAAATTAATCTCAATTTTACACAACTGCCCATCATGTACTTGGTCAGTTTTGCACTGTTGGTTAAATATCCTCTGACGACAAAGTCCCGTTCCCTGAGAACATCAGGTAAGGGTGGAGCAGGGTTGATTAGAACCTGCTCCCTGGGGGTGCCTGGGTGGCTCAGTCGTTAAGCGTCTGCCTTCAGCTCAGCTCAGGTCATGGTCTCAGGGTCTTGGGATCAAGCCCCGCATCGGGCTCTCTGCTCAGCGGGAGCCTGCTTCTTTTTCTTCCTGCTGCTCCCCCAGCTTCTCTCTCTCTGACAAATAAATAAATAACAACTAAAAGAAAGAAAGAAAGAAAGAAAGAAAGGAAGGAAGGAAGGAAGGAAGGAAGGAAGGAAGAAAGAAAGAAAGAAAGAAAGAAAGAAAGAAAGAAAGAAACTGCTCTTACCCGCCTACGCAGAGTGATGTTTAGACTGGCCACACTGGCATCCCTGGGGGGCTTGGAAAGAATGCGGAATCTCAGACCATACCCTGAATCTTTAAAACCAGAACCTGTGCTATAGATTCAGTGTTTGTTCTCAAAATGTATACGTGAACCCCCTCAGCCGCAGTGTGATGGGGTCAGGAGGTGGCGCCTGTAGCAGGCGGTTAGGTCCCGAGGCCTCCTGAGTGGGATTAGCGTGCCTCACCAGATACCCCATCTGCTGACGCCACAGTCGCCGCTACCCAGCCAACACAACTGGGAGAAACAACTCTTTGTTATTTAGAAGCCACCTGGCTTATGGCATTCTTGTTACATAAACCCAAACAGACCAAGGCACGCTGCATTTTAACAAGATGCCCATATGATCCACGCGCACATTAAGGTTTAAGAAGCACTGCTCTAGACTGATATTTTTTTTAATCAGGCACTTACCGTTGTTATTCTTTCCAGGTATGGGATACATTTTCCTTCCGCTATACTTCCCACTTGCCCTGCTTGGTCAGTGGTAGGCCCGGCTCAGCCCCCAGAAAGATCCCTGGATTCTAATCACGGGGCAGATTGTCCCCCTGATGCAATAGTCCTCTCCCACTTCTGGGGAAGGCTTTGGAGTCAGGGTTTCTGGAACAATTCTAGAGGGCCCTCGGTTTGGGTCCTGGTTCTGCCACCATCTGTGCCGACGAGGTACGTGCATTGTCATGTTAGCAGTCACAAAACTCATGCGAGGGAGTTTCACCACCCCCAGAAAGCACATGGTGGGGGGAGGGGGGAGAATTGAAATCAGGGAAAATTCCAAATCCCTTCTTTCCATGCTGTCCCCTCTCACTTGACTACTGTAAGCCATTGGCTTTCTGATCGAATTCAACCAGACGAGTTCAGAACAGCCTTCTACCTCTAATATCTTTGATATACTGAACTCTTACGAACTTCATTGCTAATCAAGAGGAATCCTATAATAATTATTAATAATCAACATCATCTTGGTACTATTAACTAGGTGCCAGAAACAAATAAACTCTTCAGAGCTCCTCTATACTGTGAGTACCCAGGTCACAGTTCTAGCATCATTTTCTTTTTAAGATTTTCTTTATTTATTTGAGAGAGAGAGAGAACAGGAGCAGGGGGATGGGGCAGAGGGAGAGGGAGAAGCAGACTCCCCATTGAGCATGGAGCCCAATGTGGGACTCGATCCCAGGACCTTGAGATCATGACCTAAGCCAAAAGCAGACACAAAACCGACTGAGCCACCTAGGCGCCCCTCTAGCCCCAGTTTTTTTTTTAAAGTAGCTGTTTAGGGGCCCCTGGGTGGCTCAGTGGGTTAAGCCTCTGCCATCGGCTCAGATAATGATCTCAGGGTCCTGAGATCGAGCCCCGAATCGGGCTCTTTCTGCTCAGCAGGGAGCCTGCTTCCCCCTCTCTCTGCCTGCCTCTCTGTCTACTTGTGATCTTTCTCTCTCTCTCTCTCTGTCAAATAGATAAAGTAGCTGTTTACTTACCTGCTTCTTCCACTTTGAACTGCCTTCTGGGGAAGAATGGAAGGGGTGCTGCGTCTCTTTTACATCTACATGCGCAGAAGCTCCGAGAGTCCTTCACATCTATTTAGTGCTCAACAATATTTATTGAAGTACGCTAAGCCAGCAGACGTCAAAATAGACTAGGAAACCTTCCAGTTGTAGGACTCGATCCTTCTAGTCAATACTGGACATGAATTCATCATTAGATTTATGCCCATATATTTATATTCATAAAATAAAGCCACCATTCTATTGCACAGTGGAGGATTCATCTCACATATGAATACTTCTAAATGGGCAGGGGTCTTTTACTCTACATTTCCCTTGCTCAGTGGCATGGTAGCTGAGAAGGGAAGAGGCATAAATGACAGGAGAACTAAATGACAGTATGACAACCATTGATCTTGTAATGAATGATGAACAGTTTCAAAAAAAGAATGTGTAAGTTTTTCATAGGATTACTTTAGGTCAGGGGTTCTCAACCAGGGGCCATTTTGCCCCCCACAGGACATTAGGCACCGTCTAGATGCATTTTTGTTATCAGGCTGGTGGAGGAGTTGTTACTGGCATCTAGTGGGGAGAGCCCAGAGATGCTGCAGACCACCCTGTAGCACACAGAACAGCCCTTCACAACCAAGAATCCTTCAGCCCCCAATGTCTGGGGTGCCGAAATTGGGAAATCCTGATTTAGATAGACCCTCAAAGAGTGCTGGGAATTTAGTCCATCTTAATTGGTTGATTGCTAGGCTCAGCCCAGGACCTCTGACACCCTGGGTGTCTCCAGCATGAGATAAAGAGAGTCATTGTCTGATAATGATTCCGAGGCACCACGAGTCCCAGAGAGGCCCTCCGAACCACAGCCAGGTGTGGGCTCAGTGGCCCCTCCTTCCTCTCACAGCCTGGGACCCACCATCCAGGTCAGGTCCCCACATGTGTCTCATCTGTGTATGGATATGACCGTCATCCATAGCTAGACCATATATTCCTGTTGGCAGAAGACATGTATTTTTTTTTTGCTTTTATTTTTATTTTATTTTATTTTATTTTTTTAGCTTTCAATTTTTTTTAATTTTTATTTTTTATAAACATATTTTTATCCCCAGGGGTACATGTCTGTGAATCGCCAGGTTTACACACTTCACAGCACTAACCATAGCACATACCCTCCCCAATGTCCATTACCCCACCCCCCTTTCCCGACCCCCTCCCCCCAGCAACCCTCCATTTGTTTTGTGAGATTAAGAGTCACTTATGGTTTGAAAAGACATGTATTTTTTACCTCATTGCACCCCTCTGCCACCGTCTCCCATAGTTCTGTCTTATAATGCCTTGGCACTCAGGGCACAACAACGATGCTTTATTTTTGAAATTCATTGGCTAACAGTTAAATAGTTGGTCGCCTGTAAATATCCTCTGTAGTAAATTGCAACTAACCAGAATATAGCGTGACCAGAACCGCCCATTCTTCCACCATTCGAGATAAATTAGGATTCATGGTATTTGACATTGACATTTGTGTTCCCGGGGTCAGGGTTTATGTTGGGTGTTTAGGGTTAGAGTTAGAGAATCCCTTAAGTTCCCTTTTCTTCCTTGATTCCCTGGCTTGTGAGGGTATTGTCTTTATCTGGGAAATAAAATGGAGACTTCACTGGCACAAGAAAAACAAAGACAAAAACAAAGCTTTTCTGTCCAGGTGGCTGTCTGTGTTTGGGAAGGCATGATGGGCAGTTGGAAGTGGAAAGGTTGACAGGGTGATCAGCCCTACATAAGTTTGTGACACAGGTAGGCGGTGTGTCTGGCATCCATCTCCTTACTTCCCCCGGCACCCTCCCACCCCCAGACGTGACCCCCACCTCGCGTTTTCCAGAACCACTGATACCTGCCACCATCTGAAGAGCACTTAACTACTTTGGCGCTGGGTGTCTTTCCCGGGTCAGGGGCTCTTGTGTTTCAAAGTCCAGAAAGAATGAATCATTACTAATAGTATTTCAAATATTAGACCATTAGAGGGCAGGATTGATTTGGGGAAGTACTTCCTCACTGTGCCTTAAATCACACTGTCTTGAGCAAAAGCAGGTAAAATGAGCAATGGAAAGACTTCAAGTCAGAATCCCTTCCTGTGAGAAGACAATAAGATTTTTTTAATTCATATTTCACCTTTTGTTACTTATTCTGTGGCTATCCACTGGGAAAAAGGTCCTTTAGCTTCAAATAGAGGAAAGAAGGCAGAGTCCAAAGATGTTTGATCATGGCAGGCCCGCGCCACGCTAGGAAGCTTATTAGCAGATAAATGCCAATACAATTAATTTTACTGCAGTCAGAGGTTGGTTTTCCCGAGGGCTCTTTAAGGACTTTTAGTTCCGAAGCAGTTTAGAGTGTGCAGTTTAGAAAGGCCACAGGGTTTCTGATGGTGGCAATGTTTGTGTCTGGCACTAGTCCATTTTCCAATCAATCCTGATTTAGATAGACCCTCAAATAGTGCTGGGAATTTAGTACATCTTTATTGGTCGATTCCTCAGCTCAGCCCACGACCTCTGGCACCCTGGGCATCTCCATGATGACATAAAGAGAGTCATTGTCTGATAATGACCCTGCGGGCCACGAGTCCCAGAACAGCTCTTTGAATCACAACCAAGTGTGGCTCTTCTATAACTACTAACCCCACGTTATGAGTGAGGAAGGCCAAGGGCACAGCAAGTACATGCCGGAACTGAGCTTGAATCCATGTTTTGTTGTTGCAGATGTCTTGGCCTCCGGCTGTGTTAACTCTATCATAACCAGGTGCCTCTGCTGTCCTCAGGGAGCTTTCCCACGGAAGAGGGGGGGTCGCTGGACACCATGAAAAGAGAAGATGGTTTGCTAACTATGCTAACACAGCTTTTTCTTGCTTTCTAGGTTTTGGAGGTGCCCTGGGTTACCTTTTGGGTGGCATCGACTGGGCTCATCTGGAGATAGGAAGAGCACTGGGCACAGAATTCCAGGTCATGTTCTTCTTCTCCGCCTTGGTGCTCACTCTGTGTTTTATTATTCATCTCTGCAGTATCCCTGAAGCCCCACTTAGAGATGTTACAAAGGACATATCCCCACAGCAAGCCCCCCAGGGCTTTGCATTGTCATCAGACAAAATGTGCCATTATGGGTCTATTGAGAAAGTTAAAAATGGTTCTGTAAACCCAGAACTGGCATTGCAGGGAGAAAAAAACAAAAATTCTGCTGGACAGGTAAGATGCAAATTCTTTTTTTCTTTACTCGGGAAAAATATCCTTGGTCTTACTCTTCTTCTTCTTATTATTTATTTATTCATTTATTTATTTATTTTTACCATTCTTTGTTTTGTTTGCTTATTTGATGTGAAAAGTTTGATGTGAAATCTAACCGAATCCTCCAATCTCCTATAGCTCTTATCCCTTTGAAGTAAAACTTTAAAAATGTGTGCATTTTCCTCTGGTCTTCCTCTGACTCTTTTCAGTGCATCAAAGTAGGGAAGATGATGAAGCCAGTTCCAAAATGTTAGACCATAAGAGAAGCCTGGAACCATCTTTAGGCCTCAGGAAATAGCTGACTTCTTAGATTGGGATTATAAATTTGTCCCTCCAAATGAATGCATCCCTGGGTTGGTAACTGGGTTGGACATGTTGAATTTGTATTTCATGAGTTGATTAAATATTTCTTTTCGGCCATTTTCGGTGAAATGGTCAGTGAATTAATTCATTTAAAAATAAAAATAAAAAACTCCACTAAATTACAGAGAAATGGAACTAGATTAAGGGGAAATTGTCCGAGAGAAGAGGCTAGAAGTATGCTGACCAATACATTGGCTTCTTGTCCCATACAGCTATTTAAGTTTAAATTAATTAAAGTGGAATAAATTAAAATGTCAGGTCCTTAGTTGTGTTAGCCACATTTCAAATGCTTAAGAACTCCTTGCGGGGTGCCTGGGTGGTTCAGTGGGTTAAGCCTCTGCCTTCAGCTCAGGTCATGGTCTCAGGGTCCTGGGATGGAGCCCCGCATTGGGCTCTCTGCTCAGCTGGGAGCCTACTTCCCCCTCTCTCTGCCTGCCTCTCTGCTTTCCTATGATCTCTCTCTGTCAAATAAATAAATAAATCTTAAAAAGAAAAAAAAGAACTCCTTGGGGCTAGGAACTACAGTCCAGGACAGTGCAGATATAGAACATTTCCATCACTGTAGAAAGTTCTGTTGGACAACACTGATGTACAGCTGCTTCCTCCTTCAAGCTGAGTTTAATGGCAATACGTCAGTTATATAAGCACAAAGGATGCCCTCACTGGCAAAGAGATTGTAGAAGACCTAGGTTTAAATCTTGATTCCTCTAGCTGACTGGCCTGTGTTATTTATTCAACAACTACGAGGCACTTGCTGTAAAGAGCCTAAAGATTAAGAGGGTATGGGTTACCTCGGTGGCCCAGTCAGTTAAGTGTCCAATTCTTGGTTTGGGCTTAGGTCATGATCTCAGGTTGGTGAGATCAAGCCCCACATTGGCATCAGGCTCTGCTCTGAGCATGGTGCCTGCTTAAGAGTCTCTCTCTCCCTCTCCCTCTGCCCTGACCCTCATGCTTGCAGGCCCTCTCTAAAAAAAATAAAAATTAAAAAATTAAGAGCATAGGTGTTCAAATCCTGCCTCTACCACTTCTGGAACGCATGACCTTGAGCATTTACATTTCTGTAAAATGAGAAAGTCATTCTATTTACCTACAAGTGTTTTGTGTTGATTCTATGACTTAAGCCATCAAAACTTACTTAGAGTGGTTCCTATCACATAGCAAGGTTTGTTAGCTACAAGTGCCTATTATGAGCCCGGCAGAACGCTGAGCCCCTCACACACCAACAGGGAACAGACTTAATCTGTGCTCCAACAGAACTTTCACACAAGTTCAGTGAGTCTCTGTGAGTTCAACTTCTCTTGATGGGTTGGCCTATTTTCCAGGATTATTGGGTTGTTCAACTAAGATAAAGCATGAAAAGGTGCTTTTTAAGCTTTAAACGACCATAAAAACACATTGTAGTCATTATTTAGTCAACACACTACTTCGGGTACCAAGTATGTACAGAGCATTACTAGGTACTTAGGGATCATAAAATTGACTAATCTCTGCTCCCTATGCTCAAAGACTTACAGCCCTAACAGGGGGCATAATAAGCCATTTATACCATTACTTACATTCCAAGGTGGAATATAACACTTCCCAAAATGAGGGTGGCGGTGCAGTTGGAGAACTGGGACTAATTTTTTTTCAGTGGCAAGAGGAGGCCTGAATTATTTCAGGATTCAAACTGGATCCCATAAAATTCATCTGCAGTTCCTCCATGCCATCATTGCTTACTTCAACCTTTCAGTGGTCTCCTTTTGAGTGCACGCTCATGAAGTTCTCCTCCCCGCTCCCGGCTCTATGCATTTTTCATGTATAAATCCATCACCACTCAACCTCCAGTTGACAGAAGTGCAGGATACATGCAGTAGAGCAACTCCCAAGGGCCCGGGGCCATGGAGAGGGCTTCTCTAAGGGAACTGATGAGCCCCAGAATAAGATGCCTGCTGAGTATTCCTTCTAAGTGGAAATACCTTCTGAGTGGAAATATTTATAATCCCAGCTTTTTCAGAAATACTAGACACAATTTGAAAGCTCATATTTGTTTTTGGATGAAAGGGAAAGTTAGATTAACAATGAAAGTAGGATGAATATTACATCTAAGGCAGAAGCATAAATTAGTATTTGGAAAGAGAATGAATACTTGCTGGCCACATTCACTTTTTAGAATTTTGCATTTTTTGGAATGAAAAGAAGGAAAGGCATGAAACTCAGGCTATTGTTGTTTAAAGATTTTATTTCTTTACACCCAGCATGAGGCTTAAACCTACAACCCTGAGAACAAGAGTTGTGTGCTTCACCAACTGCGCCATCCAGGAACCCGTTTTTTGTTCTCTACCCTTAGCTTCTTCCTATGGTCGAATAAAAAGTAACAATCCTGCATTGAGTTTCTTTTTCAGTCAGCATTTATTTTGAAAGTTACTATATTTTAATGCAAAAAGTTAATTTTCCTAATTCCAAAGGAATGTCTATGCTTTTCAAATACTTACTAGTTATGGTTGTCCCCAGTTATCTAAAGTTTCACTTTCCACATTTTGGTTACCTGTGGTCGACCGCCATCTGGAAGCAGATGACCCTTTTGATTTATCATCAGAAGGTCAATAGTGGGGATGCCTGGGTGGCTCAGTGGGTTAAGCCTCTGCCTTCTGCTCAGGTCATGATCTCAGGGTCATGGGATCAAGCCCCACATTGGGCTCTCTGCTCAGTGGGGAGCCTGCTTCCCACCTCTCTCTGCCTGCTGTTCTGCCTACTGTTGATCTCTCTCTCTGTGTCAAATAAACAAATAAAATATTTTTTTAAAAGAGGTCAATAGTAGCCTAATTAGGTATGTCATCCACCTCATTTCATCTCATTCCATAAAAGTCTTCTATCATCTCATGTCATCACAGGAAGAAGATGAAGAAGAACAGTTGGTACAATACAATGATGTATTTTAGGAGGGAGAGACCACACTCACACAACTTTTATTATAGTATATTGTTGTAATTGTTCTATTTTGCTATTAGTTATTGTTGTTAATCTCTGACTGTGTCTAATTTATAAATTAAACCTTATTGTTAGTATGTGTACCTACAAAAAAACATAGTCTATCTAGGGTTTGATACTACAGGCTGTTTCAGGCATCCAGTGGGGGTCTTGGAATATGGCCCATTCCCCATGGATATGAGTGGGAATGACTGTGTAAGACCATTTATTCCTTAAATCTACAGGCAGACTCCACCAGTAGGTTAAATACTAAAAAACACTAAATACTAAAAAATTGACAAATTAAAAAATCAATTTGCATAACAACTCTATAATAAATAATGTATTTTTCCACAATAAATATTGAAGGAAAAGGCATTGTTATATAAAGTTAAGAGTTATAAAACTCTTGTTATAGTTGTTGTTATAGTTAAAATAGAAATTCCCAGGAGACCACCTTATAAATAAACTAGCCAGGACTCAATTTCATTATGTCAAGACTCAGAATAAATAAAGATCTGACAAGAAAGACCTAATACCCCACCATGACTGATGTTTATAGTCTCAGTGTCTTAATATTCCCAAGGTTTCTTTCTTCTGTTATAAAACAAGATGCCGAAAGCCCTTTTATTCTTTGTATTTCAAAACAGTTGTGTCAATAGTTCAACATTTCTCATTTTCTCAAGGTTTCTGATACAAAACAAAACAGTGTAGCCTTTGGTTTCAACACAATTTAAGTCTAAATTAAAGAATGTGGATATGTGTATTCATTGCGTGTGTATATGTGTATGTGTGTATTCTATGTTGTCTTCACCTCTGTCTCCATATAGGGCTCATTTACATGTGTGGGCTCATGGCAGGATCCAGACAAAAATAAACTGGAAAGAGGGACCTGAGCAAGAGCAGGGAGCTGCTTGGCTCTCTGTATTAGTTTTCTGTTGCTACCTAGCAAAGTACCTCGAAAATTGCCTCAAGCAGCTTAAAAGCATATTTATTATGTCACAGTCCTGTAGGTCAGAGTTCTAGGTGGGCTCAACCGGGTTCTCTGCTTAGGGTGTCACAAGGTTGAAATCAAGTTGTTGATGGAAGTGCATTCTCATCTGGAGGCTCAACTGGAGAAGAATTGGCTTCTGAGCTCATTCAGGTAGAACCCAGCTCCTTGTGGTTGTAGGACTGAGATGCTCGTTTTTTTGTTTTGTTTTGTTTTGTTTTTTGCTGGCTGATGGTCAGTAGTCACTCTCATCTCCTGGAGTTTACTCTAAGGTCCCTTCCATTGAGCCTCTTCCACCTTTAACCCTTGTGCTTTGAAATTCTCTGGCTTCCTCTTCTGCTCCCACCTACAGAAAATACTGTGGTTTTTAAAGGACTCATGTGATATGGTTAGAGTACCCAGATAATCTCCCTTTTGATTAACTCAAAGTCAAGAAATTAGTAACCTTAATTATATCTGCAAAATCCCTCTTCCATGTAATGTAACATAATTATGGGGTAACACCAGGGGACAGAGTTCTTGGGGCCATCTTAGAATTCAGTCTAACATACTTTCAGACTCAAGAAATCTAAGAATTATAATCATCCAAGGGCTAGCTTAGATCTGTGAGCTCTGTCCTTATGTAGTGGTTTTGTCATTCAAAGACAGCATGTTAGATATTTGTTCCACCTTGGCCCAAAGCAAGTTCCATTTGCAGTCCCTTTACCCCAAGTCTCCAAAGCTTTATTCAGGGCCTGAAACTGCTCAGTATCCACACATACTTAACAGAACACCTCCTATAAGACCTCTCCATGGAAACCTTGGTGCTGTGCCCAGAAAGTGTGATTCTGTGGGGGTAATCGACTGACAGATGTGAAACACGGCTGTGTGCTTTGGCTCATACAGCTGGCTGCACATCTGCCCTGAAGTTCACACCAGTTTCATGTTTTATTCCAGTCTAGGAAAGCGATGACCATGAAGTCACTGCTGAGGGCGCTGGTGAACATGCCTCCCCACTACCGCTGCCTTTGCATCAGCCACTTCATTGGATGGACTGCCTTCCTGTCTAACATGCTCTTCTTCACAGATTTCATGGGCCAGGTAATAACCGTGTTTGTGCAAAGACTCACTGACTTGCACATCATTCCCTTGTTCAGCACCTGTCGAGTTTCTTCTGGGCTCACCCCTAGGATGGGCACAGTGCGAGTATAAGAAAGAGTACCTTCAAAGAGCTGTCTTACAGACAAGAACTGGAGACAATTTACTGCACCCAAGACATCTCTATGGGACCAGTACTTGATCAAATACAGCAGACAGGGAAGAATCAGTGTGAGCTGCAGCTGTCATGGCAGGCTCAACGAAGGAGGTTCAGTATGATCCAGGCCTCAAAAGGTGAATAGGAGCTAGACAGAGAAGAGGGAGAAAACATTCTAAGCAGGAATAGGAATGGCACGTGTGGAGATGAGTCAGAAGCCTGCTGGCTGTACCCGAAGAAGGGTGGCAGGGTTGCTTAAGTCAGGCAGGAGCCAGGTGTTAGGCGGAAGGAAGGGTGTTAATGATCCCGGGAAATGCTGCTTAGACTTGATGGCATTAGGACTTCCTGAAGGTCCTTGAGTAGAAGTGTAAGAGGATGAGAGTGATATGGTCATGGGAGAGTGAGCTCTGTGTCCTGGGAAGCTGTATAGGGATGGAGAAGCAGAGCACATAAAAGGGAGTCCCTACCACAGTGCATTTGTATCTCAATGTTCCCAAATCTCTCTTTCAGATTGTGTACCACGGGGATCCCTACAGTGCACACAACTCCACAGAGTTTCTCATCTACGAAAGAGGGGTCGAGGTTGGATGTTGGGGCTTGTGCATCAATGCCGTGTTTTCTTCACTTTATTCTTGTAAGTCTCTTCCTCCTGAAAGTATCTACTAGAGGGCTCTGGTCTAGCAGAATTTTGGATTTTATATATTTATATTTATTTTCTGCTCTTTAAAATACCAGATCATTGGGTTCCCTGGGTGGCATAGGCAGTTAGGCGTCTGACTCTTGGTTTGGCTCAGGTCCTAATCTTAGGGTCGTGAGATTAAACCCCATGTCAGGCTCCTCCTTCAGTGTGGGGTCTGCTTGGGATTTTCTCTCCTTCTCCCTCTGCCCCTCCCACTCATGCTTGCTCTCTCTCTCTCTCTTTCAAATAAATAAATCTATGAAATAAAATAAAATAATAAAATATAATACCAGATTCTTGATCATTATGTGGAGATCAGGAAAAACTCTTCACTTAGAAAGGACCACAAGATGTGTTCTTTTTCCATACTGAAGTCTATGTTACTTTCCTCATTGATTACTTTTTCCTTGGAGTTCATGGGTTCTTGATCAAAGTTCCCTGGAAAATAAAAGGAAATCTTGGAAACCAGATGGTGAACTATGAGATGCACAAGGGCTAGAGTCCCAGCACTGAGTACTGATTAGCATCAGGTCTGTGTTCTGTTGGAGTAAGGTCACTGGTGGAGCTTCACATATTCACAAATATAGCTTATTAGATCTGTAGATGACAGAACATAGGAGGGATGGTTAATATGGTAGGTGACAGAACTAACATGCAAAATGACCTTAGCTCAGGCGGGGAGGAAGGTATGTCACAGGAGCACTGTTCCAGGATTGAGGATGACAACTTTCTTTCCCAGTACCAGCTTTCCATGGGGACTGAGTCTATTAACCCTCACTTAGCCACGTTTCATTTGTAAAGACACTGCAAACAAAGAGATTCCTGTGATTGGTTTAATTAATTAATTAATTAATTGTGTGGGTTTTTTAAAAAGATTTTATTTATCTAATTTATTTGAGAGAGAGAGAGCATTGGGGAAGGGGCAGAGGAAGAGGCATAAGCAGACTCCAAGCTGAGCACAGAGCCTGATGCAGGGCTCAACTCCAAGACCCCTCAGATGACCGGAGCTGAAATCAAGAGTTAGCTTCTCAACAGACTGAGCCACCCAGGCACCCCTGTGATTTGGTTTTAAACAATTGAATTTTAAACAATTTAAACAATTGAATTGGTTTTAAACAATCCCAAACTAATGTACTATAACCCTAGTCTCATTTGGTACCTGCCAATGTATATGGATATCTCCAAGATCTATATGGATTGAATTAAGTGAAATAATCTAGCCTATAAAATGTAATCAGCTCCCCCCTTTGGGATGGAAATTGGGCTTTAATAATAATGGAAACTCCTCCTAGATTGTGGGGAGATAGCTGGCCCCCAACTCAGAGCTCTAAGCTTTGGGCAGGCCCAAGGGACAGCAGGGTATGGCCCATGTGGGAGAGGGGGAAGTATTGGAGGGTGATCCCTGTTACCATTCTCAGGGGCACTCATTCTGCCATTGAAGTGTGCTTCTTGGGTGGGAGCAAGAGAGGGAATGCTTGTAGTGTCTTCTTGTCTGATTTCCAACTAGCCACAGCACAGCAGGAAACCTGCTTCAGGGTCAAAAAATCTCCTCAAAATATAGCACAATTGGGAAAAACATGTAAGGAATTCATGAGCCCAGTAATCATGAAACAGTAAACTTTATTATTTTAAAATTTATGATAACCAAATAGTAGTGGCTTAAAACTTAAATTTCCCCTCCCCGCTCCCTACCTCCCACTCCCAGAGGGCATGAACAAAGAAAATCGCAGGAGGAGGATTTCAAGTACTTAAAACAGAATCAGAGAGTAATAGATAGACTAAAAGGGTCTCATCATTCCTCTCAGTCCCTTTGTGCTTTCAAGATGTGGGGAAACTATTTACTATCGCCCTTGTTCTTGTAAGAGGAGCCCACTTTTCCACAAGTAATATGCATTTTAGTTTTGTGTCAATACTTTTTTTTAAAGATTTTATTTAATTATATGACAGAGCACAAGTAGGCAGAGGCAGGCATACAGAGAGAGGGGAAAGCAGGCTCCCTGCCGAGCAGAGAGCTGGGTGCGGGGCTAGATTCCAGGACCTGAAATCATGACCTAAGCCAAAGGCAGAGGCTTAACCCACTGAGCCACCCAGGGGCCCCTGTGTCAATTTTTTTTTTTTTTTTCAAAGAATCCCTACTAGAGACATTCCATTAGTCTAGTCTTAGTTCCTGTATGAATTGCATGGCATTTGAAGATTAAAATGCATGTTATTTTTAGGCCCTTTTGAGTTAAAAGCCCTGTGTACAATAAATTATTATTTGAATAGTTTCCCAAAGTTATATTAATGTATCAATCTATGGGATCCCTTTCACTTGAATTAGAACTAAAATTTTATTTATAAATTACCAGCCAGCCCTTAAGGATCTTCAGGGCTCTCTGTGACCATAAGACAAAGTCAAGTCCTAAACCTGGGGTTCCAAGATTCTCAGTTTGGGTCCTGGTCACGCTTGGACCTCTCGCTCCCCGTTCAGACTCACTGCCCCTGAGGACTCACTACACAGACTTTCTCAGCTCTGTGTATTTCCTACTGCTTTTGGTTTCTCCTTCTCCAGATGCTCTCTCTAATTCCACATCTAGACAACTGCTAGTTGTGCTTTTAGACTCAGGTCCAGGGGACCTTGTCTGTTAAATCTTCCAAGTTCTCTCCCCCTGCGCTCCAGCCCACCCTGAGCAAAATCAATCATGTCCTTCAGTTCCAGAGCGCACCCGCTATCTTGGACTCATCACATAACATCAGATGCGGATCTCGAATTTCTATCCAGATGAAGTTTGGCAGGGCAATCTGGCTCCTGGGGTGGAGGGTGAGGGATGGTATTTTCAAGTTCCTTTTGCATAGCGAGCATACTTAGATCCATGAAAATTGCAGTATTAAGTACTGAAATGTAGCCAATTTTTCATATCCAACACTCCTACTCATAACTGATGCTTAAATCCGTCATTTACAATCCAGTTGTAATGAGAGACACAGTGTGAGGACATACCATGACTCGGTATTAGACCCAGTGGAAGGCAAGTCAGCTTTACCCTTACACTGACTGATTTCTTCTCATGGATAAAAGATTCTTTGCTTGGCTTTCAGTCTTTGTTCTGAAGTTGCTTATATTTCCAAATAGCTCTTTATGCTTTTTTGCCCTCCTCTTGGCTGGCCTACATACTGGATGAGAGCATTTCCCCAGTGAATACTGATGGTTTCTTTTAGATACTGAGACACCTAGATTACATTTTTTGTATAAATATTATCATTAAGCAAACAGAAACTGACCTAGTTCTAGATGGCTTTTTCTCTCCACCTTGACAACAGCCCCCTAGGGATGATATGAACTTAGTAGAGGAAGCAATGGTGCCCACTTGTCATTTTCAGAGCTCTGACTTCCATGGGATGATGTGAAATAGTGTTTAGTTTCATAATTGAATCAAGTGCAATACAGATTAGGTTTCTTGTCTCTGTGATGCGAGTCCAACATTTATTTGGTTAGATAGGGAGAATTTAATTCTTGAATAGACACATTTCAGGTCTTTGTCATTCATCCCCTGGGTTCATATGTTCCAGTGGAATGGCCAGGAGAAAGATAGGGAGCCTATGGATGAGAAACAGCTATTTAAAACAGAAAGACCGGAGGTTTTTTTAGGGAATTTTCCTACCATGGTGGAACACATAGTGAAACATTTTAAAGCAAAAAATTTTCAATTTTTAGGAATGAACTCTACTACAGTACTTTTAGGAGCAAGCCAAATTTACTTGCTGGGAGGGGAACCTTGTTAAGAGATAACCATCTCCCACGCCTGTATTTGTTCAAATAACAATACCCACCATTAATCATTATCCGGTACTGGGCTCAGTGATGTCTCAAGTTTTGGATCTCACTTGATCCTGACAACAGTCACAAAGAAGGGTTTTACTAGTCCCATTTGTTTGTTTGCTTGTCTTTTTAGGTTTCTTTTGGATGAGGAAGTTGAGGTTTTGACAAGTGCAGGGAATGGACTGATGGGGAGGGAGCCTACAATGGGGTGGCCCTGGGTACAAAGAGGGCCCCTCACCGTCTGTAGACAGAGAGCATTCTTTGGCTTCCTTTTTAGGCCTGCAGATGACATTCAAATGCAGGGCAGGGTTGGGGGGGACCAGATAAGTTGGATCATTCTTAAAATCTGGTGGTTTCAGTTTCTTCCAACCTGACTTTGGGCCATGGGGCCAAGATAAGCCTGAATTGTTGTTTGTGTCCTGTTAGGCCAGACTCTGAATCAGAAGGACCCACTCTCCTCCCACATCTTGCACCCCTGTCTTGCACGCCCACAGACCCATAGCCAAGGTGGCCTTTCCCACCACCTCTTTGCATCCTGGCGTTATTCAGCTGCCTGGTCCTTACTTGTGGAAAAAGAAAATCAACCTCCTGAGGCAATTTCCAGCCCTCTGTGTGCACAGGATTTAAAACTGCCACTGTCTTTAAGCACAGATAAGGAGGTTCTTTTGCTCCATATTCAGTATCAAAGGAAAGCTCCTTAGAAAAAAAGTGAATTTGAAAAGAAAAGATTGTCTGAAATTACAAAATATTATGAGGCACCACTCATTGTAATTTCTTTCTTTCTTCTCCCCACAGACCTTCAGAGACCTTTGGGATCCTACATCGGGTTAAAGGGTCTTTACTTCCTGGGGTATTTGCTATTTGGCCTGGGGACAGGATTGATTGGACTTTTCCCGAACGTCTACTCCACCCTGACTATGTGTACCTTGTTTGGTGTGATGTCCAGCACTCTTTACACTGTGCCCTTCAGCCTCATTGCCAAGTACCACCACGAGGAGCAGGATGAGAAGGTATGTCATTGAACCTCACCGGAAGGCCCGGGGGGATGTGGGAGGAAAGTGGAGGGCCGAGCTGGAGAATAAGGGTCTTGAAACAGCAACTCGAAAATGCCCAGCCAAATGTGATGATGGTCTGGCCAAAGCATGACCAACTTCCCAGACTGCACCCTATTCCTTACTTGGAAGCCCTGCAGAACAGGTACCATTACCCTCTGTTATCTGATTAGGAAAAGGGGGCTCAGGAATGCTGAGAAACCACCCCATCATCACACAGAGAAAAGGAAAGGGGAACCTGGGGATTCTGACAACTGCCCCAATGTCCCTTGAAGCTGCAATATTTCTGGGCCCCCCCATCCCAATGGCTGCCCTGAAGGACTGTTCATGTAGAGTAAGTATGTTCCTGCATTTCCCTTGCAGAGACAGCAGGCCCCAGGATGGAGCCTGGACAGTGATGGGAGAGGACAGGGCCTGGATTGCGCTGTCCTCACCTGCATGGTGCAGCTGGCTCAGATCCTGGTCGGAGGTGGCCTGGGCTTCCTGGTCAACAAGGCTGGGAGTGTCATCGTGGTGATCACGGCCTCTGCAGTGTCACTGATCGGCTGCTGTTTTGTGGCTCTCTTTGTTAGATACGTGGACTAGGTCAATAAACATTGTCCTTACCCTCAGATACAGGGAAGTCCATGGCAGGAAATCAATCTCTTTCTTTGGCTCTACAGTTTTGGGGTCTGCCCTTTGGATGCCCTGTGTTATAACTTCAGTGTCAGTGGTCTGCCCACACTTTCTGCCAGCTCTCTGCACAACAGTTTCCAGATTTCAGGCATTATTCATCTTAGGAAAGACTGGGATCGGCCTCCATTCACTGGGGCAAAGGCTGAGTGTGGGAGAAAGTGCCTCCATCTCAGGGTATTTCTGGCCTTGACCAAACTTGAGAAGTGGACTAGTTCTACACACGACAGTTGGGTTTATTCTCTCATATGTTGTGTTTTTTCTAATCAGAGGTCTGTATTTTGTCAGAGGGTCGTATTTTTTGTTAATTCACCAATACTCAAAATATTGCTGACGATTTATTTTGTGATATTAATTTACTCATATTTAAGTCGCTCAGACAGATAGTCCCTGACTTAACAATAGTTGGACTTAACAAAAAAAAATTTTTTTAACTTTATGATAGTTGGACAGCAATGCGCATTCAGTAGAAACACATACTTCGAATTTTGAATTTTGATCTTTCCTAGGTGATATGCCGTATGACCCTCTCTCTCGATGCCAGGCAGTGGCAGCCACCACTCCCAGTCAGCCTCACGATCACAAAGGTGAACAACCAGTACATTGACAACCATTCTGTCCCCATAGAGCTACGTTGTTTTTTTCACTTTCAATATAATATTCAATAAATTACACGAGATAATCAACCCTCAAAACCAGTCTGTCTTCCAGTCTTCCCTCCTCCGTCTACTTCACATTAACTATCCTAGAGCTCCAAGGTCATGACTGCATTAGAGGAATGAGCAGGGACAATTAACCCCTGCTCCCTTCCCCATAAGTGAGGGATGTAGATGAGCAAATGCTCAGAGGACCCCATGTGACTCGGTACCCTACATTTATAAAAAAGACAGCACCAAGCTACACCTCTTGCTTTACCCACCTGTCTTTGACCTCTGTAAGGTTTTAAAATGGAATTATTTGCAGGCTTCAATGTTTAGTTCCTGATCATTTCTCCAAAGACTGTTCTGGTGATTGAATATTTTGAAATCAATGCATGGGTGAGCTAGGAGAGTGACCTGCAGCAGAGGACCCTCTTACCCGGACCCCAAGAAGTTAAGAGTTGTCATCTCTGGCCAACCACAGGGTATGATCTTTATTATGAGTGAAGCTCTTTTCAGATAGAGCACTGGATGGGCTGCTGGCATGAAGAAAGGAGCCAGAGCACCCACACTGGGACATCTACCCACCCCATTCCCCTTTTACGTATGCATGCACACTCACTCAAATATTCAAATAAACACTCTGCTCTTTTAACTCAACTCCACTGAGGTTTGAATGAGAGGATAGAAGTAAATTTCAAAAGTCTTTAACCACCTTTGGGAACTCCAGTATTTGTTCTGATGATAGCAATGACATGTCCTGTCTGGGACAAAAATGTTCTATTCTCAGACAAACAGAACAGATACAGGGACATCTAAATTCTGAACAGAAATCCCAGGAAATTCTGTAGAAGAAAAGGAAGCCAAACTGCTTTATTTCCTGCTTGCTCCCTCCCCCTATGCAGCTGACAGGCCAATCTCCAACCTTTAATCATTGCTTTTCTTCAGCTTCAAATGTCCTCTCTATGTCCCTGCTGCCTGTCTAAATCGCCATTCCTGCCCATCTAAATTGTACCCATATTTCTAGGTCCATCTCAAGTACTGTTTTGGTGAGGAAGTTTCTGAACCCCCAGCAGAGCTAAGTTTTCCATCCCCATGGACACACTTTCTTTTAGCCATTGTTAAGACATTCAGCTCTTTGTTCGGTGACTTACTTGCCTTGTGGACATGACTTGTGTCTTCTTCTAGATGTCAAAATCATTAATGTGTCTAGCTTGTATATGTCATCTCAGCAGCCAGTACAGGGCTTGGCACACAACTGGCACTCAAAAAAAAAAAAAAAAAAAAAAAAGTGGCCATTTTCTAGTTTATTTATTTATTTTTTTGTCTTTGTGGTAGATGGAAGTCATAACCTTAGTTTTCTGTCTAAGCCTACAAAAACCCTGGCGGAGCCATCCCTCTACTGGTTGGTCCTGAGCCTCTATCAAACCGACGTCCGGATTCGCGAAGAGTGGGGACGGCGAGGGGAGTGCTGCAGAAAAGTCCCCACTCCCAGGCCTGTCTACTCAGACTTTGTCAAGTTGCTCCAGGGCACAGCTTGCCCGCACCGCGCAGCCTGGAGCGCACTGTGTTTCCAGTCCCGCTCCGTCCTTCGGGAACCGGGACTTCCCGGCTGCCAGCGCCTGGTGCACTCACTTCCTGCTCTGTCACCAAGTGAGCACGTCAGCTCCCCTTTTCCTAAAGAGGCCGTGGCCCGAGGAGGTCTCTGTTCAGCCTCTCTCACCTCTCTGCATCGGCTTCCTCCCGCAGTGGCGCCACTCCCCCGCAAATCTCTAGCGCGTGTTGGGGACAAGAATTTTGCCTCGGGTTACACCTAAGCACAGAGTCGCGGTCCGGCTCCCGCGCACCCACCGGCTCTGCCCGGGATGATGAACGATACAATGGCTCCATGGGAGGTACCCCTCTTGCGGTGCCTTTCTCTGGAAGGCGGATCGGGATTGGCAGTACTTTCTTGCGACTCGGAAAAAGTTTCTTATTCCCAAACTAGGCCCCCTGCGCAACCACGCTGCAAGTCAGATGGCGCTGTGGCGGTCTCGCGCGCGGGGCGCAAAGGAAAGGTTGTGTGGGCGGCTCCCCCAGTTGGATGCACTTTGAAGACCCCTTCAAGAGCTCCATAAAAGTCGCTGGAGTAAATGCGCTCAGTTGTCGGCGCATCTCTGGCTGAGCCCCACTTCCTTGTGCCCCAATTTCTCTACATTCCTGATTCCTTTCTCCGCTTCCGGGCGCCCTCACCCTGCCCACTGTTGAGAGCTTAAGCGGAGGAAGAAGTCTATGTGGGGAGAAGGGGACGCAGGCTGGCGGCTTGTTCCCGTGAGTCTGACCTCGGCCCCTTTGCCGGCGTCCTCTCTCCACCTGGTTTGAAGCCCTCCCTCTCCGCAGACGGCCTCCCCTCCCCCGCCATTTCACAGGCTGTTCCTTTAGGCCTTTCCCTGTCCTGGTCCCTCCTACCTCTCATCCGATGGGCCCCGGCATCGGCTAATCCGCTTTCCTCTTTCCCCACCCGGGGAAGGCCACTTTGCAGTGACTGCGTCCTCTGGCCTAGAGTCAGTAGGCGGAGCTGCTGGGCAGCAGGTCATAGCGCCCCCCGCTGTAGACCACCACGCCAGGCGGGTAGTAGACCACGTCAGGCTCCGCGGTCCGGTGGAGAGGTGCCAGGGCCTGCAGCCCCTGCTCCTCGGGCTCTGGCTTGGTGGTGGCCGTGAAAGGGCGCATGCTGGTCAGAGAAGGGGACGCAATGCGCCACAGTAGACTCTTGAGCGCTTTGCGGTACTCGCGGCGCACCAGGCAGTAGAGGATGGGGTTGAGACAGCTGTTGGAGTGAGCCAGGCACACGCTCACCGGGAACGCGTATACCTGACACAGGAAATACTCTTGGCTGAAGGGCACGGCGTTGAACTTGATGAGGATGCTCCAGGTGGTGAGAGCCTGGTTGGGCAACCAACACAGGAAGAAGGATAGGACCACGATGGTCACCGATTTGGTGACCTTCGACCGTCTCCGGGCGCTGGCTGCGGCCAGGCCGCCCCGGGCCGCTGAGGCTCCTCCTTCGGTCCCAGCCACACGGCGGTCGGAGATGAAGCGCACCAGCAGAAGATAGCACAGGCTGGTGATACACAACGGAAGCACGAAGCCTAGCAGCACCTTCTGCAAGTGGTAGAGGCCCAGCCAGAACTGTCTGTCTCCGCCCAGCAACTTGTCTGGGAAGCGCACCAGGCACAGCTCCTCGCCCATCACCTTGATGGTGGTGGAGAAGATCGCGTTGGGCAACGAGGCCAGCGCGGCGGAGGCCCAGATCAATACGCACAGTGCTTTGGCTGAGAAGCAGCAGCTGTCCCCCAGGCTTTGGCCGCAGCATTTGCCCCGGCCATGCCCTCGGGTCCGGTGGCTCTTAAGAGCGGACGCCACCGAGTGGTAGCGCGCCACGCTCATGGAGGTGAGGAAGAAGACGCTGGCGTACATGTTCATGGACGTCACTATGGATACGATCTTACACATGGCCTTGCCGAAGGGCCATTTGAAGTCGAGAGCGTTTTCCACCGCCCAGAAGGGCAGGGTGAGTACGAATTGAAAGTCTGTCAGCGCCAGGTTGGTGACAAAGAGGTTGATGGAGGACTTGCGCCATCCCTGCTTACTCTTCATCAGGTAGAGCACCAGCAGGTTGCCAGTCAGCCCCAGCGCGCAAACCACCCAGTACACCGCGCTGATGAGGATCCGCACCCGGGACTCAGTGTCCGCACTTTCTGCCCCGCCGGTGCCCGGGGGATGCCCCGGCGCAGCGCCGTCAGGCAACTCCAGCCCCAGCTCCCACCACAAGTCCTGGAGCTGCAGCGACGACGCGTTGCCGCTGGTGTTGGCCGCCTGTAGAAGGTACGGGATCAGACCGAGGAGTTCTGCGAGCTCGTCTCCGCCAGCCTCCTTATTCATGGTGACTGTCGTGGCTGCGGCGACTGCCTCCAAGCGCAGGTGCCTCTAGGTCATGTTCAGGGAGGGCGGAGGGCAGCAGTGAAGACCAAAGCGAGTCCCACTCGCTGGGCGTTCTGTCCCCGCGAGGGCGCAGGGCGCGCGTGGGAGCTTTCAAAGCCGCATCTGTAGATAGCCCCCGGGAGCTGGGTGCCAAAGGCTTTCCCCGCGCGGGGTACACAGCCTTGGGGGCCGGAGTTGTGCTTGGCGTTTGTTCTGGAGGGGAGATCTAGAACTGAGCAGCGCTGCTCCTGAGGCGAGCGGTGAGCATCCAAGGGTTCTCTGGCCAACGTCGGAGTCTCCTATCCTTGCTGTACGATCCAGACGTTCCCCCCACTGCCTTTTTGGGGCACTAGCTTATACCCACCCTGACGCTCAGGACCGCTACGGGGGACTCCCTCCTCTTTCAAACCTTTGTCGGTTTCTCTGCTGCTGCTTGGACGAGGTTTCTGTCCCTTGAGAGGAAAGAGAGAGATAGGAGAGTTCCGTGTATCTTGCTCTGACCCCCTGGAGGTCTTTCGATGTAGACCTCGCTGCCTCGCGCTTTCATCTCTCCGCTGTTGTCAGCTCCCAGTGAGCTGTCAGCGGCGGCCCCCCGAGTTATATGGGCACCCGCAAAGCCCCGGCTGCGGGCTCCCATGGAGCATGCGTAACCCCCGCGCGGGTATGAGGGGGGCGCTTTCCGAGGTGCTGAACTTCGTCACGCCCCCCCTCAGGGAGGAGGAAGGGGTGGGTAGCTGGCAGAGCCCACCAGCTGATTCCCCCTTTCCACTTCAAAGTTTCAGGCGATGGTTGTAACCCTTTATTTTCCTATGTTGCCAGAGAAAGTCGGCTTTGATTTGCGATTCCTTTTTCTTTCTTATTCCCAAACGTAAACAGGTATCATGGAGTACTGGGTGTGGTGTAAAACTATGAATTCCGTTACGCTGAAAAGAAATAAGAAATTTAAAAAAAATTAAAAAAAATAAATTTTTTCTTTCTTCCTACTCCCACTTTATCTTTGAAATGATCCCATTCGATGAAAGGGGTTTCTAAAACTTCACGATCTGTTGCCCATTTCTATTTTTGAAAGCAATGAGTAACCTCTTTTCAAGCCCAGACCTTAAGTCAGATGATGGGCTTTAACCAGATACACTAGAACACAAGCTCCACTTCTCCTTCTACTTGATGCCTGTGGCTGCCAGGATTTTCAAAGCATCCTCGTATAGTAAAACTCTGGGTTCAAGTGTTGCCCTCTGCCTTTGGTATATTCTTAGAACTGAGGCTAAGCAGAGAATATATCATTGGTGAGCTGACTTCACAGATACTAGGTACCACCTGTCCAGCTCTCAGCCCAAAGCTCTTCCACAAATTCTTTATCCACATGACTCTCTTTACCTTGATGAATTGGAATAGAGGATTCCATAAGGCTATTTTTGGACTACCAGCCCCTTACTCTGACAACTGTTATGATCAGAACTCTTTAGCAGGTGTTTTTCAGACCAATGGAAGTAAATTCCAAGGAATCTTTTAAGTTACTTTGAGCAAGGGGAACCGGTGTAAGCCAGTTGAATTACTTCTCAGATTGCAGTTTATTTAAACGCCAGTTCAACTGCTCTAGTGCAAATTGCACTTTTTAAGGGTGAACTTAAGAAATTTGAAATGTTTTCCTCACTGTCCCCCAAGAAACTGAGATTAAAAAAATCTTAAGCATGGCTCTCCTCTCTCCTGCAGAATCCACAACTTTACTTACAGATATCAAGAAGATGTGACTTTAAAGCAGAGGGGAGATTAAGCTACTAGTTAAAAAAGAAATGTGATACCCAAAACATATGAAGGGAAACCGAAACAGTCTGGCTGGATTCCAAAGCAAGAACCCAGTTCCAAGCCCAGAACAGGCTTCACTACAGACTCTGGACTTTTCCACTTGTCCTTTAGAGGGCGTCAGGACTTTAGTGAAGAATGAACTAAAACCAAACCACCTTTTAAACAGTTCTAATCTAGAGAAGCTCAGCGCTGCTGGGACTATTGTTCCTAATCCACAGGGTGCCTTTGGGGACACCTCTTATCTCTGTATTTTTTACCAGTCTCACCTTCAAGCTCACTTTTGACTTCATGTTTTACCAGTTCTTTCTCCATCAAATTTTTCTCTCTCCTTTCTTTAAAAAAAAGTAAAAAAAAAATTTTTTTTTCAAGGTGCTGTTGAAAAACAAGGAAGACTAGGGCATTCCCTGACAGCCCTTTGCCTTGGTTTTCACGTCTGTAAATGGAAAGAATTATAGTTTCAAATATTCTGAGGCTCGGTACTAAGCAGGTGACATCAGAGTCAGGTAGGCAACTTGCTAAAAATATAAATTACAACTCTCCTCCCAGCCCCATGCTGACCCAGAGACTCTGATTCTCAGTGGATTTGAAAAGGGCCCAAGACTCTACATTTTAAAAGCCTTCTTCCATATGATACTAATTTTTTTCCCAAGTTTGGGAACATCTGGACTTTTATTTCTTTTCTAATTTTCCATGTAAAAAAAAAATTAAGTTCCCCAAACTTTATCACACACTAGAACTGGAAGCAAAGGAAGAGAAGGATGTCTTGGCTAGTTTTCCTAAAATCACATTTGGGCCCAACCATGACATTTTCTTCATTTGGGGACTTGCAGAGGGGAGGGGGTCATGTGCCTTTGAGGTATACCAGGCCTTGAATACTAGCCAGCACTACTCCAGCTGAGCCCTCAGGTGTGGCTCTTCCCAAGTGCTACTCTCTGAGAATGCTGTCAGATGCTTCTGTGCCTAGAATGCTCTTCATTTTCAAATCTGCTCTCTGAAAATGAACCAGAGATCATGTTCAGGAATTTGTAGTATCACTTAACTAAGCCTTTGCTATGGAAGCAAAAATCCACTTTCAAATATGAAATGAAATTTTCTAATATGAACTAAAGATATTTTAGACCATTTACTTAAAAGCATGAGCCATGCTTTTCTCAAACATCATCTAAAAAATTGAAGGAGAGAAACATTAGTTGTGGTCAAATATCATTTAGGTATATAAGATTATAATCCAAATAATGTAAAATATAACAAACAGGTAAGTAAAAGTTAGGGTGTGAGTTTGGGGGAACCTGTTATCACGTGGATTGTTTGTTCTGGGTAGACTGTAGCAAAATGGAAGAACTTAAGCTCGATCTAAATGAGGGGACAGGAAATTACAGGAGTCAGGTTAGAGAGGAGATATAGAATCTTAATTCTGGGATTCTATAAAGCAAAGTGGATTTTCAGATAAAACCTATTATTTCAACATTCTTTTGGAATATGTGTAGTTACCCCTCACTGTGCATTACTTCTTTTCAGTCTGCAGATATCACAGATTTTTATTTTACCATAATTATGAATTGAGTTCCTAATATGCAAAGTGATGTGTTAGGTGTTTGGATCTATAACAACAAAAACAACAATGGCACAACATGAATGATAAAAATGGAAACCATGATTAACTACTCATACTCCACATTTATTTGGACACCGTATTATTTCTCTAGGGCTGCTCTAATAAATAACAGCAAAACAGGTGGTTTAAAACTACAGAAATATATTATCTCAAAATCCTCAAGATTAGAAGTCAGAAATCAAGGTGTTGGCAGAGTGGGTTCCTTGGAGACTCTGAGGGAGAAAACATCCCGTGCCTCTCTCCTAACTTCCGTGGGTCTATGTTGATTCCTTGGTTTGTAACTACATCACTGGCATCTCTGTCTTTGTCTTTAGATGGCATTCTCCTTTCGGTGTATATCTTTCTGTCTCTGTTTTCTCTCTATAAGGATACTAGTCATTGAATTAGGGTTTACTCTAATCCATGTGACCTCATCCTAACGAATTATATCTGCAAAGAATGTACATTTACATTTCCAAACAAGGTCACATTCACAGGTACCAGGGACTAGGACTTGAGCACATCCTTTTAGGAGAAGCAATTGTACCCACTGCAGGCAACAACTGTGTGCACTGTGCAAAGGGCTTTATCAGCATTTTCTCACCTAGTACTGAAAACCAATGAGGTTGGTACTACTATCATCCCAGATCTGATTTCTAGCCTTTAATTCTCAGAGCTGCATATCCAACTGTTACTTGCCACTTCTACATGGTTGCTGATTTCCTTCAGATTTCTCAGTCTTAGTCAAAGGCATTCCTATTCATATAACTGTTTGAACCAAAAGCCCAAGAGTAACTCTTTATCTCTCATTTTCCCTTACACCGATTTAACTCCGTCTAGAAGGTCTTGCTGGCATGTTCTCAAGAACAAGAACAAAAACAACCCCCCCACAAAGTCCTGAATCTATCTACTCCTTTCTATTTTTCCATTTCTCTCATTCGATATTCTCTCCATTTCATCTCTTCATGAATAATAATTTATGTTAAAACTTTACAGCTTAAAGCAACACATATCCTCTCACCATTTGTGTAGGTCAGCATAGCATCATTGGTTCCAGGTCTATCACAAGGTGGCAGGCAAGCTATCATCTGGGGCTGTGGGTTTATTTAATAGATGTAGTGGTGGGGAGGGGGGGAGTTGCCTTTAAGTTCATTCAAAAAGTTGTTGGCAGTCCTTGATCTTCACTCTGTGGGATTCTCCACAGGGTTGCTTCATAATATGGCAGCTGGTTTCCAGCAGGGTGAGTGATGAGAGAGAGAAGAGAGAGAGAGAGAGGAATTGGCATAAAAGCTATAGTGTTTTATAATCTAGTAAAAATGACACTCCCACAACTTCTTCCCTTTTCTGTTGTTCAAAGGCCAGTCAATAAGTCCAGGGGTGCCTGGGTGGCTCAATCAGCTAAGCATCTGTCTTAGGCTCAGGTCATGATCCCTGGGTTCTGGAAGCATTGGGCTCCCTACTCAGTGGGGAGCCTGCTTCTTCCTCTCCCACTCCCTCCACTTGTGCTCCTTCTCCCTGTTAAATAAATAAATAAAATCTTAAAAAAAAAAGTCCAGCCCGCGCTCAAGGAGAGGGGAATTATACAGGAATATGATTACTAGGAGGCAAACATCACTGGGATCATCTTGAAAGCCATAGGACAGGTTATCACACACACAGCAGGAAACAGGAGTTGAAGGCCCACCTAACTGAGTAGCTATCTCCAGAGCTATGCAGTGCTGGGACAAAAAAGACTGACGTTCAAGTCTAGTAAAGTGGAGGGGACTAAGTAAACAGTCTAGGCTTTCAGTTCAGACCCGCAAAGAGGCACATCCTAAGGGTAAGTTCTACACTCTATTCTCAACATCCAGAAAATACCCAGTTTCTTCAAATACACATAAAACATTCACCAAGATAGGCCACTTGCTGGGACAAAATCAAGTTTCAACACATTTCAAAGGATTGAAACATACAGAACATGTGTATTTTGAGCACAGTGGACTTAAACTAGATTCAACAAAAGGATGATTACTGCAAGTCCTCGAATGTTTCAAATGAAGCCACACATTCTAAACAACCCTGACTAAAGAACTAAAATGTAAAATGTTATAAAATATAGAATTTTTGAAGTAAATCATATTAAAACATGGCATCAAGTTTTGAGATGCAATCAAAACAGTGCCTAGAGGGAAATTGATAGCTACAAATATATCTTTTTAAAAAGAAAAGAGGTTGCACCTCAAAGATCTAAGCTTCCAACTCAAAATCCTAAAGGAAGACAAGACACTTTAATTCCAGAGAAGGAACATGAGAATATTGAAGATAAGATCAGAGTATGTGGGACGCCTGGGTGGCTCAGTTGGTTAAGCGGCTGCCTTCAGCTCAGGTCATGATCCCAGCGTCCTGGGATCGAGTCCCACATTGGGCTCCTTGCTGGGCAGGGAGCCTGCTTCTCCCTCTGCCTCTGCCTGCCACTCTGTCTGCCTGTGCTCGCTCGCTCTCTCTTCCTCTCTCTGACAAATAAATAAATTTAAAAAAAAAAAAAAAAAGAGCAGAGTATGTGGACAGCCCCTGCTACGCCAGGGATTAACCTTCTAGTTGCTGACTCTGAGAGAGTGGGTGGAGGAGGTCTCAAAAGAAGACCAGAGCAGCCCAAGGTGCAGTTACTCAGGGGGCTTTCAGCATAAACACAAAGGGCAATATTTATTTCTGGGGAAAAAGAGAGAAATGAATAGTCTAAATACTAAAACCAGAATCTGTTTCCCGACTCCAGTTGGGAGTTAGAAGAGGAAACCAACTCTTTAATGGAGAGGCATGTCCATGGGTCTCAAAGCACGTCCTTTCCAGAACATTCCCCACTCAGTCTCCCAGCCACCCACCCTTGGATCAAATATTTGTTTATCATTTTTGCCTTTGAGGGAAGTGGTAATAAATAAAACATAGTCCTTCTATCTATAGTTTATAATCAAGGGGAAAATCAATGGTAAGGAGTCTTGAGATTCATTAACTGAGTCTCACTGTGTGAAATTCTGCCTGCTCTCTAATTCGTCGCTTGACGACATCCGATCTATGAGTCTTTCACAGACTTCTCTCTGCCTTACGGTACTAGCCCCTGATTCAATAAACATATCGTGTCTACCCCATCTTCTCACACTGGGTTTCAAGGACTCCAGTAGGATAGCCACACACATATCAGTCCTCTCACCTTTGGAAGAGGAATCACAACGTGTTCATTGGATCGCAGCCACTGCTTTACTGCGGCTGGATGGATAGAGCCCTTTGCTCCTGGAGGCTGCTCAGGAGCCGGGGGTAGGCATGTGGGGAGGGGGGGCCAGATTTCCCAGGACAGCAAACAGTCAACTAACAGTGTGAGCCAGTGTTATCTGCCACACTCAGACGGGCTGCGAAGCAAGAGAACAGGCCTTCTTGTTGCCAAGGAGGTGATCCTGGGGGGCGCCATCTGGAGAGTGTGGCCGCAGTAGAGAAAGGTGTTTGCAGAGGCATCTAGGTCTTGGCCAGCTGTCTCCTGGGCCCCGTGAAAGGGTCTCTGAGAGCACAGAGCCCGGCTTTCTGTGCTCTGAAGATCAAAGGGCCGCAGATACCCATCTCATGGCGGTAGAGAGAAGCAACATCTCTGTCTGGCAGAGAGGGCTGTCTATGCTAAAACTCTACAAAACTGTCAAGAGAAGCTTGGGTTTAATCCAGGGTTAACTTCAAAGCCCGTTTGTCATGATTTTCATCTGCATCTTTTCAAGTCACTTTATCCTGAGGAGAAACATATACTGTCCATTGAAATGAGATTGTTGGAGGACTTAGGGGCCTTGTTTTGTAAGTTTCAAGGAAATATCTTTTTTTGTTTTGTTTTAGATTTCATTTATTTATTTGACAGAGAGAGACACAGCGAGAGAGGGAACAAAGCAGGGGGAGTGGGAGAGGGAGAAGCATGCTTCCTGCTGAGCAGGGAGCCCAATGCGGGGTTCCATCCCAGGACCCTGGAATCATGACCTGAGCTGAAGGCAGACACTTAACGACTGAGCCACCCAGGTGCCCTCAAGGCAATATCTTTAACAGGAATTAGTAATAGGCGTGTGTCTGCCTGATTAGGCTAGGTGCAGCTGACCAAGTTTTCGCTCGGTCAGTCTTCCATGGCCAGCAGATAAATCAGTGACAAGAAAAATGAACAGGCCCACAGTGGTAGATTCCTACAGTGGAACACTGCACAGAAATAAAAAGGAGCAGAGGATTGGGACACAAAATACCCAAATAAGGATGCTGAGTGAAAGAAGGTAGAAAAAAGTCAGTTTATACCATATGAGTCCCTTTATGTGAAATTCAAGAAATGGTTAATGAATGTCCGCGTCAGCAGGGGAGTGGCTACCTGTGGTTGTGGGGTCATTCAAGGAGGGGCAGGAGGAGGGACCTTCCAAGGAGCAGGAGGAAATTTCTGGTTTGACTCATGCACACTAGCACACACACACGTGCACATGTACATATCTATATGTCAAAGCTTACTGTGTCCATGGTTTCACAGGTGTGTCTGCGTATATGGGCAAACACAGAAAATTGTATGCTTTAAACATATGCAGTTTATTGCATGTCAATTGTACTTCAATAAGGCAAAAAAGTGGGGGTACTATTATGGTATATCTTTATTGCCACCTGAACTAATCTCATGGACTCGTTTCGAAGTTTCTTGGGAGCAGAGCTGATCTGCTCTCAATGACCCCAGGAGGCTCATAGAAAGCAGCAATGAGTAGCAGGGGCGTCCCTCCGGGGCCAGGGCAGGAGCTCTCCTCTCAGGAGGAAAATGCCAGCCCAGGCTACTCATAGGCTCTTTTTGAGCTCAGTAGGTTAAAAGAACATTAAAGGTGGGGTAAACTAGGATTGTGCACCTTCCTCGGCACTTTCATACCTTCCTGACACTGCTTTTCATGAGAGAATTTCTGATTGGTCAGATTCCAAGGACGTTGATGAGCTGTATGTACTAGTGGGTGGAGTTATTGTTTCTTAACCAATCAAACTCAACCTATCGTGTCCATTTTTCTTCTTCTTCTGGGCAGCAGAGACCGTAAAGCCTGGACTTACCTCCTGTCCTTATTCCAGTCTGAGCTAGTGACTAAGTCCTCCTTGAAACGCTTTCCACTTGGTTTTCTCTTATTTCCTGTGCTGATTTCTCTTTATTTCCCGGAACTCTAAATAGTGGAGCACTTCCAGTGTCTTAGCCTGTTTGGGCTGATATAATAAAGATGTCAAAGACTGGGTGGCTTATAAATAGCAGAAATTCATTCCTCACGATTGTGGGGGCTGAGAAGTCCCAGATCAAGGCACGAGCAGAGTCAGTGCCTGGTGAGAGCCTGCTTCCTGGTTCACAGACGGCCATCTGCTTGCTGTGTCCTCACTCGGTGGAAAGGGCGAGGGAGCTCTCTGGGCTGTCTTTTATAAGGGCATGAACCCCATTCATGAGGCTTCCGCTCCCCTGACCTAATCACCTCTCAGAGATCCCGCCTTCCCATGCCATCACACTGGGGTTTAGGATTTCAACATAGGAGTTTTGTTTGTGTGTAGGGGTAAGGGGCAAGGGGAGACACAGATATTTAGTCCATAGCATCCAGAGTACAAGCCTCATGTCTTTTTTCTTCCCCGATACGTTCACACAGTAGGTGTTCTCCTTCCATTTCAAGGCTGTTAATATCATCCAAATACCCACGCTGATTTCTAAACGCATAACCCCAATCCGAACCTATTCTGAACTCCAGTCTTGTACATCCAACGGCCTAGTGACATTTCCTTTCAGATGTCTAAGAGACATCTTAACATATCTCCAAGTGAACTTTTGATTTTCTCCACCCCCACCATTTCTATTCCACCTTCCATCTTCCCCATCTCAATTATGGGCAACTCTAAACCTTGAAATCCATTTCGAGTTCTTTTTTCTCACACATCTGGTTAATTAGAAAGTCATCTTGTTTTGCCTTCAAAAGATACCCAGAGTCTGCCCAACTTCCTCCATGTCTTTTGCTATCACCTGATGTGATCCATCATTGTCTGGTCCTTGAGTCATTTCCGTGGCCTCTTAACCGCTCTTTGTGCTTTTCCTTTTCCTTCTACAGCAGCCCAAGACATCTTGTAAATCCCAAGTCATTTCTTGTCACTCCTGTACTCAACCTCCACGCCCCCCCCCCCAATGGCTTCTTAATGTGCTCAAGGTAAAAATCCAAAGTCTTCCTTGTGGTCTCTAAGGGCCTTCATGACCTTCCCTTCCCCTGTCCATCACCACTCTGTTTGTTCACACACTATAGTCACAACAAACACTTGGCTTCCTCTTGAGCTCTCTAAGCATATTCCTACTTATTCCCAGTTGATGGTCTTTCCTATTACTGTCTCCTTGGCCTGGAATGTTCTTCTTCCAGATACCGATTTCGTTCAGATTCTTAGTGCCTTCCTTAAAATCGTCTTGGTGGAGGCCATTCTTGACCTTCTTCTACAAACCAGGAACCCTCCCCTGTTGATCATTTCCAGTCCTCCTTAGCCTGTTTATTGTCTCCACTGCTTTTACCACTGTCTTACATATTATATATTTACTCACTTATTCTCTTTCCCCCTGGCTCAAGCCATGGCATATGCAAACACAAGGAAAGAGTCTCCGATTATTTTATTTGTTGCTATATCACTGATGCCTGGACACAGAAGGCAGTCAATAAATACTTGTTGAATGATTACATGAAGTATTCTTTTTTTGCTAAGGCAGTAGTGCTCAAGGTTTCCCTAATCTATTCCTTCCCTGATTTCCTCCTCTCCTTGGGAACGATGGGCACACTATTCTTTAATTAAGACTTAATGTTTAAGGCAGAATGACAGAGAGGGACTGGTGCCCACATGGTTCAGGAATAACCCAGGACCAACGTGATAATGACAGCGTCTGCAGCTGCCGGCATGACTGCTCAGAGACCGCCATGCCTGGGCACTCAATGGGCTACTAGCTTCTCATTATTAGGCATCTCCAATTTCTAATTCCATAGTATCTCCACCAAGTGTTAAATTATGCATTAAGTAAGGCATATGTGTGTTTGATTCTTCTTAGTGGCTTGGCTAATTCTTTTCCTTCTTCTGAACCTTATTACTTCATCCCAGTTTCCCACTTCATAGGGATGGGATCCTGGGCAAGTAGTAAACTCTATCAGTGCTTCCCCATCTATCAACCCAGGATAATAATAGTACCTACCTAATAGGTTTTTGTGAAGATTAAATAAAGTAATGCTGATATAGCGTTCAGCACAGTGCTTTGTACATAATTAGTGTGAAATACTTTTTTTCTGTTCTTAGCTATTATTCAATACCTGTATTTTACATGTTTTTATGGTTTTCCTTCAGTGGTAGTATATTTGCATCTGCCACTTCAGAGATATTTTGGAGTCTCTGCAGTGATTCACGGCTCTGCTCTCTGTAGTGGGTATATCAGGAAAGGGAGTTGGCATATATTTTTTTTAATCACTACCAACCATTGTCACCAAGAACATTTGTTACTTTTTCCCAGTGAGCAGAGGAAAGTTGAGTAAGATGAACTCTTTCCTCTACTCTAAGGAGATACCAGCATTTGGAGGGATTTTATAAATTCTGGGAAAAGTAAGAAGAACTAGGTGTTGGAATAGTAGCAGGATGTGTGTTTGTGCTGAGTCATTTTGAAAACTTACTGAACTTGAACACATGAATTGATAGTTGCACCAGTAGGTGCAGTTTGGTGACTCTTTTCAACAGCACTTAGAGACAAAAAGCAGAGAAAATCAGCAGTTAGGGCAAAACAAGGTTAGAGTTTAATGAGGAAGCCTTGTGGAAGGCACTGGTGAGAGATTATTTGAGGAGAGGAATCATAGGATATGGCTGGGCAGAAAAGGAGGTAAAGTCAGAGAGATGCTTATAGATTATGAGACAACCAACAATGGAGAGATCAGAAGATAGGCAGTCCTTACTAGGCTGAGGACCCAAGGTATTGGGTACAAAGGGTTGAAAGGGCTGGGATTTTGGTGGAATTTGAGAGTTTCAAGATTTCAGGCTTGGATGACTCTGGATGACAGATATTTCTGGTCATGGGCTTGAAGAATAGGAAGGAAGAGAAAGTAATGGGAAAGCCATCAGAGTTGAATAGGTTAAGAAACTGTGAGTCTAGAATGTTCCATGGGTCTTCACTGACATTATTGGGACTCAGAAGTTCCCAGAGTTTTTGGGCTGAGAGACAGAGCTCTTCTCCAGGACATGGAAGCCAGGAGTGATCCAGCCCTTCAGATGAGACTCTGCTTGCTACTAAAAGGATAAAATGAAGAGGAAGAAGAGTAGGAAGTGGAAGAGGGAGAGTGAGGGGAAGGAGAAGAGAAAGAAAGGAAAAGAAACAAAAGGAGTTCTGGTTCAAGGTGGTTCTTCAATGCCTTTGCAATTACATTTCTGCTAGATCATCATGCCATTTCACCAGACATGCCTGTCATATCTGAGTTTCTTTTGCACTTAAATTATACTCTTCCTACTTGATATTTATGTCACAGGAGAAGAGGCTCAGAGCACTTTTATGACTGGCCCATGATGACATAACATGTTATGTTACATGATAAGGGGGTTAAAGGTTACAGATGGAGTTAAGGTTGCTAATGGTCTAATGACCTAATCGTAAGATCAAGAGATTATTCTGGATGATCTGAGTGGGCCCAATGTCATCACAAGAGTCCTTATAAATGGAAAAGGGAGGGAAAAGAGATAGTGTCACAATGATGCCATATAGGAGACTCACTGGCCATTGCTGACTTTGAAACCAGGGGCTGAGGGCAAGAGACTGGGGAGTGTGAGTAGCCCCTTAGAAGATGAAAAAAGCAGGAAAACAACGCTTCCCTACAGCCTCCAGAAAGGAATGCAGCTTTGTTCACACCTGGATTTTAGTCCAGGTAGACCCATCTCAGACCTGTGACCTCCAGAGCTGTATGATACTAAATCTGTGCTCTTTTAAGTCGCCAACTTTATGGGAATGTCTAATGCCGATAATAGGAAACTAATTCATACCCCTGGAAATATGGTAGTGCGTATGTATCCAGTCTGAAGGATTCCTTCCCACCCCAAGCCTGCGAGGACCACCTTGCCCTTGGATCACTGCTCTACTGGGGCTGCCCAGGCCTGCACAGGGTTGAAGGAGTGGCCTTCCTGCACGTCTCATTGGCTGGAAGGCATGGAGGACCAGTATGGATGTGGTCCTGAATGGAGTAAGGAAGCCTGTTTCAGCCCAGAGGTGTGAAATCTTGGCTGGATTATCCAGTCAATTCTCAGGATGCTTGGCAAAGCTCCCTGGTTTGCAGCGCTCTCTCAGTAATGTAAAGCTCCAGCCCCGGTGGTTTTTCCCTCCACGAGCAGCCTGGGCAGGCGAATTGGAGAAATACCTTCGCATGCTCTTGAGCTTACTTCCTCCACTGCCTTGGTTTCCTTGTGGGCGAGTGGGGTGGGCTAGAAAAGGTGGGGTAATAGAAGTAGAAAGGCACCAGAGGGACTTGCAGACCCAGCGTGGCTCATCATCATTTGGTTTCATCACCTCTTGGTGGCCACGAAGAGACTTGTTCAGGGTTGAACCCGAAGATTAGCTCAGGCCATTTCCCTCTGCAGGACGTGGCCAAGAGAGAAACTGTCATTCCTTTTTAAAATGCAAATCCTATCTCGCCTTGGAAGAGAGTCCCAGAGAAGACTGAGGGGTCTCCATAGAGCAATGTTAGGAAAAGTTCAGAATTGGAAGGAGAAAGGCGCCAGGGGGCAGCACTGAGCCGGGGCGTGGAGGAATGGGGTCTCCCGTGCCCCACCTCTGCGCTCAGCTCTTTCGGCCTGTATTTTGGCCAGGGAGGGCTGGCCTGGGGGCCTCTCTTTCCGCAGTCCCGCCCAGGGTGGCTCTCCCGGGTCTCCCCTATTTGGCCGGCTCAGCAGGGCTCTGGGCGGGGCCGGAGGAGCGTGGGGGTGGGGGGCCGGAGGAAGATGCGCGGAGCTGGCTGCGAGGCCGGCGCGGAAGGCAGAGGGGTGGGGATCTTGGGTGGGCTGCCCCCTCCCGTTCCACACCCAGCGGAAAGCAGGCGCTGCCACTTGAATCATTCCCCTTTCAGGAGGGAAGGGGGATAAAGGTAACTAACCCCTTTCTGCGTTAGAAAGCAAAGGGAGATCGTGGGCAGCTTTGCAGCCGCTCCGTCCCACTCCTGGACCATGCACCTCTGCATCTTTCTGCTCGGCCACAGGCGAGGACTTGATTTCTTGAGCTGAGAGCTAAACCTTGTTGACTTTTCTTCTCCCCAACAACTGAATCATGCCATGTGCCCAGAGGAGCTGGCTTGCAAACCTCTCCGTTGTAGCCTATCTCCTTAACTTTGGGGCACTTTGCTATGGGAGCCAAGCTCAGCCAGGCCCGGTGCACTTCCCGGACAGAAGGCAAGGTTAGTGGCTTTTCTTTATTTCCTTTGAAAACCGTGGTGGGGAGACGCTTGGAAAGTTGGTTGCTCCCCCTCCCCCACTGGCTGAACTCTGCAAAACCGTTTGGCTGAATCAGAAGGAAATCTGGGCTGGGAGTTCAGTAACATAGGGTGTCTCCGAATTCAGTGTTGAAAGTGATGATTCCTTAATTCTTACGGAAAGGCTGCAAGTATCCCCTCTCAATGCTGAGGCAAAAAAGACCCAAGAGGTAACTGGTAACGCCACCCCCCCCCCCCACTTTTGCCTCCTATTTGAAGTCTGCACTGTTTCAATCCTCTATTTTTCAAGTTCTGAACACAGAAAATGATTTTTTTTTTTTTTTTTTTTTTAGTTCCAACTGGCCACTGGGGGTGTTTCTAGTTAGTTTCAGCTCTGGACAGGGGAGGGGAAATGTGATTCCGGCCCCCTGCTGAGTGAGTTTGGCTGTGTTTTGGTTTCCTGGAAAGATTTAGGGCTGTGTTTTAAAAATAACAGTTCTTTTGGGGGGAAATTGACCACTGTAGGGGCTCACCTTTCCTGTCCTGCCTTCTGATGGCAGCTGGTTGCATCTCCTTGTGAAGGTCATGAAACTGTTGAAAAGGCTGGAGGGGATGTGAGGACAACTTGCCCTTTAAACCAAACACCTGGAGCAGAGGGCACTGCTGCCTCTGCTGTTTTATTAGACTTGGGAGGGTCGGAGACACTTCTGTGTTTAGTGGGGAGTTCCTTGTGCTTCTGGGAGAGGAGTGGCCAGCAGTGGCCCCCGTGGCTGGAGAAAGTTCCACGCACCAAGACTGCTGAGGCACTCTGCCTGTGTCAGCTCAGTAACCACTGTCCACACAGCCTTCTGGGGTGCAGGGACCATTGTTACTGTCTCTGTTTTAAAGCTGGGGAAGCATGATGAGTTCATGGGCCCAGTTCATGGCGGAGTGAGGTTTTGAACCCAGGTAGCCTGGCTCCAGAGGCTGGCCTCTTAGCAATAATAAGGTAGGGACAACACACACACACACACACACACACACACACACACAGACATACAGACACACAAATGCACAGACGCACCCACACACCCACAGCACTGCTTTAGCAAACATTAAGTCTAGTGTTTTGTTGACTGTGCTCAAGCCTTGAGAAGCTTGCCTAGGATTCTGACCCTCTTAATCTCCAAGACCACTTGGGTGGCAGAGATCACGAGCCTGTCTTTGTTGAGACCTTCTACACAGGGTTCTGCCTACGTTGCAAAGTTCCAACACCGCTGAGAGCTCATCTATTGTGACTTCAAGAGCCATCAGGAGCAAGTCCCTTTTGCTTTCCTTGGAAGCTGGAGCCGAGCACCCGGGTTAGATGTCAGCCAGCCAGCACTTGCTTGTGTAAACGTTCCAGATACCATCTCCCACCCCCAAGTTTAAAATAGCAGTGTTTGTTTTTCTTTGAAAAACAGCCCCTTTGTGAAAAGTCTCTCTTCTGGCAGCACAGACAGAGCCTGTGAGCACTTCCCAGGGCATTTGGAGATGACCTGGTTCAAAGACACACAATCTCATGGGTTGGTTGCTTTTCAGGTCTCCTTGCTCCACATCTTTGTAAGCGAATTCAGCTTAGTGTGGAACAGACTCCCCTGGGCCTTGCTCTCTCCTCTCTGGAAGGTGAGAGATGGTTCTTTTGCTTGGTCACCGCTGGGGTTACCTGCTGAAATTATTTGATATTGACAAATAGCTGTAGAGTGCTCCGAGTTTATCAGCGATGCCCAGCTATTTAGGTTTTAAAAAGAATTTCCATTCCTAAAAGTCTTTCCCCCACAATATTTGCTCTTAATAGACGTACCAATGGATTTACAAGTAATCCACCTTTAGTGCAACATAGAAATTTCTGAGCAGGCTTCGTTTAGAACTGAGTGGAGAGAGAGAGAAAACTGAGAGAGAGACAGAGAGATGGAGAGAAGGGACGAGAAAATTCTAAGGCTTCTTGGGACTAAGATGACCTGATTTTGCCCCAAATGACCAGCCCGTCATTGGTTCTTAGGGACAAAGAACCAATGTCCCTAGATTTCCATTTCTACTCTGACATTTTTGAATTGCACCCAAATGCTGCATGTTTAAACTCGCAAAAGACTTCAGATATCATCTCTGCCATCCTTATTTTTCTGGAGGTGGAGTGGGAGGCCTGGGAGGTGAGTCTGTTAATCAGCGTGAATTCAGGGAGCACCTAGGAAGTGCTACTTCAGCCCAGGGGTGGAGGGGAGTGCACAGGGTCCCATGGTTGGAAACACTCTGATCCTAGATAATCCTTAACATTCTTTCTAGTTCTATGGGGCAGAGGGCAGAGGCAGGCTTTTAGCCCTGGGAAGAACACAGAGGTACATTCAATCTTTTCTGGGACCAGAAAAGGCAGATTTGACACTCTTGCCAGTATTCTTTCTACAGCGCTCGCCTGTGATACCGAAACATGCAGGGACTTCCCCAAGCTTTCCTGGTTCCCAATCAATATCAGAACAATGGGAAACATCAGTCTTGTGCACAACATACTGCCTTTCTGCCACAGCCATGATAGCCCCTGGGGTTCCTTATTCCTTGTACTGGCGCGCAAGTCACTGGCTGCTTCTATGATCTCGGTGCTCGCAGCGACTCGGAAATCAACAGTGCCAGCGTTTCATCCCAGGGTAGAGATGTGCTTTCGGCTGCGCAGGTTTCTGCAAGAACAGACGGAGTGTTTCCAGACAGAAGTTTCGAGTGTGCTTCAAGACAAATGGTCTAATCATGTATTTCTGCTATTTGTGTGTGTGGGGGGAAGGATGGAAATGATTTCATTTATTTTCTTTATGTAAGGAGACACTTCCCAGTTTTGGTATTTTACTTGAGTCTGTCATGCTAAGCAATGATGGTCTGGAGGTTAGTGGGCGTAGGGTTGGTGAGCCAACCCCAAATCCTGGGGCCTGTGGTACGACGTGGGGGACCCATACGATCTTCTACATCCCCACACGCATTGTTTTCTACGATAAAAATGTATTTGAAAAGTTGCAACATCCCATGGAGAATTCTGGAAAGGAGCTTCTGACTCTTAGAGAATTTCATTGCCTTTTTTAGTGAAGAGTCTTAGGAATTTAGTGCTAAGAGAGAAATACACCATATCAAGAGTTAAATATAGATTTAACCTAAACTATAAAATCTGGCAGGTAAATATTCTCTCACCTCTCTCCTTTCTTCCTAAGCAGGGGGTAAAAGATCACCTGGTGTTGTGAATTTTCACAAGCACTTGTGTCGGGGCGCCTGGGTGGCTCAGTGGGTTAGAGGCTCTGCCTTCGGCTCAGGTCATGATCTCGGGGTCCTGGGATCGAGCCCTGAATCGGGCTCTCTGCTCAGCCGGGAGCCTGCTTCCCCCCTCCTCTCTCTTTGCCTGCCTCTCTGCCTGCTTGTGATCTCTGTCAAATAAATAAATAAAATCTTTAAAAAAAAAAAAAAGCACTTGTGCCAACAGGCTTCACTCAAAGTTTCCCATGAGGTATCATGAATGTTTGTGATTGAGGGTTTGGAGGCTAATTTTAAAGAAGGCAAATCAAGGTATTCAGGGCTGATAATGTATTTCCATAAAGCTGCAGACTGTGATGGGATTACAGTGTGCCTCAGTTCCCCCCAACCACAGCCTTGTTGACGCGCCATCTTGACGTCTGGTTCACAGCAGTAGGCCCTTGAGAAGCTGCAAGGGCAGCTGTTAGAAGGGTGGGCTCTGGGGTCAGATCACCCCAGAATGAATCCTCACCCCTCTTCATTGTCTTTTTACCAGGATGGGAATGAGGGCTAAGCTGAGGGACATGGTTAATAATATCTGTCCCAGAGAACAGTACAGCTTAGACAAGACCAGGTTAGTATACTCTAAATGCTGGGCTTGACCACAAAAATGGGAACAATTATCTCCTAACGTGTGCTTTCTCCATTCCTGTCCTGTCCCCTCTGGGCTCAGCTTTCTGTCGGCCACAGTTATAGCTATATCTCATCTTCCAAACTAAATACGCACTGAGAGGAAGCGAAGGTGAGTGTGGGCTTCTCCCCTGTCTCTGCTTGGAGGTTATATCTCTTTATGGTGCAGTGATCCTTGATGGCCGAGTTTCTGTCATAGCCACCGAGTGCTCTTGGTCAAGCACTGTTCGACCTCTATTACATTTATAAATACACTGGATTCTCACAGCCACCCTGGGAGATAGAAACTCGTAGTGTGACGCCTTTGTATAGATAAGGCAACAGCAGGTGGGCTACCAATGTAAGTCAGACTCCTGTGGCCTCCTATCTCTGTCCACACCTATGGGCTGACATGGCTTGCTGCTTCGTTTGCAATCAAATTAAGAGGCAAAACTAGTTTAACCTCTTGTTACTCTACCTGCTAAACAGGCCATTGTTATCTCTCTTTATTGCTGAGCAAAAGCCTCTTAAAGAGGTTAAGCCACCCTCTTCTTGTCAGATTATCTCCCTAGGGCAGTGGTGTAGCTTCTGATCTGTTACACTCTCTGCCAAGTGCAGCTGCTTCTGTACGTGAAGGGCAGTGGCTAGGAACATCGTTTTGAAACAGGGAGCATGGGATTTCAGTATAAGGGATGCTGCCTATTGGCTCTGGGGCCTCTCTTAGGCTTGGTGTCTTTATCTATGACATGGGAATTCCCTGATCTGTGGCACAGGTTGCGATGACCGAGTGAGAAGGGACGGATGGTCCCTGGCTCCTAGCAAGTGCTCGTTAAATGGTGACTGTGGTTGTTATCCTGATGTTATTGTAGAGCCAAGTTATGCTGGTTCTCTTCCAAACACATTAGATTAGCAACTGGGTCAAGAGGTCTAAATTTGTTTGCTTTTTTGTTCTTTGAGGAGTAGGTGCTGGGGCTTAGGCAAGCTTTATCTTTCATTTTATACTTTCAAAAATCGTGTTTAATGATTTTCTTTTTTTATTTACTTATTTGACAGAGAGAGAGAGGGAACATAAGCAGGGGAAGTGGGAGAGGGAGAAGCAGGCGCCTCGCTGAGTAGGTAGGGGCTCGATCCCAGGACTCTGGGATCATGACCCGAGCTGAAGGCAGACGCTTAATGACTGAGCCACCCAGGTGCCCCCAAAAATCGTGTTTAATTCTTTGAGATGCAACTACAGAGACAGGCCCTGTAAGGCACAGAGGAGCGTTCCCTGAGAGCATCTGGGCTGTGACCACGCACAGCTGGGCCCACTGCAAGGTGATGGCTATCCACTTGAGTAAGGCTTTTCTGCCAGTAACTTCCATCCACTGCTCACCCTGGAGAAGCTAGAGACATCACTGTGAGTAGTAGAATAAAAGAGTAACCTGAGAAGAATACCAGGGAAGCCAATTGTATCCACCTTGTTCTGACCCATCCTCTCCTTTCCTCTCCTGAGTTCCGAACTTGGAAGGTCAGTGAAACTCTGATACTAAATATATACAGATATTCCTTGGAGAGTAGGCAGTATGGAGACCGAGTCAATTTGACTCCTAGTTCATGGCAAGTTAGTGTCACTGATTCGGGCAAAACCTTTTTATTTTTTTCTCTGCACTTTTGTCTCTACACCCATTCCTCCTCATGAAAAATCATTTTAATGGGTTCCACATGTATTTTTCATTTGCATATGTTCTGGCTGACTTTGTATTATTGTTTTGGTGTGCATGTATTTTCCATTGATGTCAGTGGCTCTGTATTAACTTGTATTGTTTCTTATTTTTCACCCAACATTGTTTTTAAAGATTTATCCACGTTGCTCTGTGATCTCTTGCTCCGAACTGCTGCAATCAGAAGCAATAGTTCTGGATTTTTTTACGCTTAAAAAACTGAGACTGTTTATTAGTACCTAAGAGTGAAAACTCTGTGCTCGGCCCCATATTTCATCCAAGGCAGAAACGAATGATTTCATGAAGTGTGTTGGAAGGCAGTTGTCTGGGAAAAGAGGCTATTTTATAAATGTACCCCCATTAAGTCCAGTTCTTTTAATCAACCAGCTACAAAAGTGCTCACTGATAGAGTGACACATTACGAGCCAGGCACCTGTGACTTGCAAGATTCTGGCTCCCAGGCGCGCCTGGGTGGCTCAGTGGGTTAAAGCCTCTGCCTTCGGCTCAGGTCGTGATCCCAGGGTTCTGGGATCGAGCCCCACGTCGGGCTCTCTGCTCCGCAGGGAGCCTGCTTCCCTTCCTCTCTCTCTGCCTGCCTCTCTGCCTACTTGTGATCTCTCTCTGTTAAATAAATAAATAAAAATCTAAAAAAAAAAAAAAAGATTCTGGCTCCCAGAGGCTTCGGGAATAAAGTCTCATTAACAAAAAGCACGGTAAAATGAGGTATACTGGGAGGTACGGAAAGTAAGGACCTGAGAGAACTTCAGCCAGGAACATTAGGAGAAAGAAGGGGGATTGGAGTTGGGACTTTCAAACCTAAGCGAGAATAGACGGGTTGTCTGTCCAACAGACAGGGTAGCGGGAAGTAACAGGAAACAGCATAAGCTGGAAGGCGGAATATAGCTGGGAGGCGGCAGGTGGAACTTGTTTTCTCCTCTCTCTCTCTTGCTTCTTCCCTGGCTCTTTCTCTTTTCTTTTCTTTTCTTTTCTTTTCTTTTCTTTTCTTTTCTTTTCCCTTTAATGCAAAAGTTGGTTGTTTTACTAAGTGGCTCACAGTCGGGCAAGTAGTCTGTAATCCCGAGTGATGACTGGCTCCTGTTACATTCCTTGTTCTTCTCAAACATCGGGCTGAGGAGGAAGGGGTGGGCGTGTATCTTCTCGCGTGTGGAAGGGACAAGGGTTCCTGTCTTGCGTTTTTAAAGCGGTAGTTTTCATCTTACCATTTTATTTTGTATACTTCGTAAACACGGACAGAAAACCCGAGTTTGTTTCTTTAAGGACCCGTCTCGCGGCACCGAACGCGAACGCCGTTTGTCGGCCTGTGCACGACCGGGTGAGCTGTTTTTATTTTTCTCAGACCCAAGTTAACGGGAAGTTCCGGAGGCGTTTAAGCTCCTTCAAATAAGCAGCGGATTTCTGTGATTTGTATTCAAGAACTCGGGGCTTGAAGCATTCCTCACGCCGACCTCGCCCCTTTGCTAACAGGACGCCGCATGAATGAATTCATCTTAATTTGACTCTGGGAAAACACTGCCATCCGGAGTTGTGCCTGGGTGTCGGCTCAGGCCACGCGTCCTCCAGGAGGGCCCCGAGTGGATTTGAGTTGTTCAGGGCGTTTGCTGTTGACAGTGTCGGTGGGTCGGTGGGACCTGCGGACTCCAGGCCTCAACACGTATTTTGGTATTTTGTTGAGGTATTTTGCCCTCAACACGCTAAGTTCCAAGCGGCGGAGCGATGACCTTGCCGTAGACTCCGCCGAGAGTGCTCGCCGTCTCATTCTTTGTCTTCTCTTCTTTCAGAGCATTTTGTCAAGGCCCTGCCCGAATACCGCGTGGTGGCCCCCGCCCGAGTAGACGCCAGGGGGCACTTTCTGTCCTATGGCTTGCACCATCCTGTCACCGGCCACGGCAGGAGGAAGAGAGACGTGGATGGCTCAGAGGACCGGGTGTACTACAGAATTTCACATGAGGAGAAGGACCTGTTCTTTAACTTGTCGGTCAATCAGGGATTTCTTTCCAAAAGCTTTATCTTGGAGAGGAGGTACGGGAACCTTTCCCACGTGAAGATGGTGGCTTCCTCAGCACCCCCCTGCCACCTCAGAGGCACAGTGCTGCAACAGGGTGCCAGGATCGGGACTGCGGCCCTCAGTGCCTGCCAGGGACTGGTGAGTGCCTGGGTCCCTCCCTCCCTTCTCTGCCCCCAGGCCCCTGTCCTCTTGGCTTACACACCCAGTACCCATGGGTTCACACACACCTTCAGTGCGTGCAAACTGAGCACTTAGGATGTGCGTGGTCCTGGCCGCCAAATGGGTTGGGGAAGAAATGCGTAAAAGAAAAAGTTGACGGATCTGGGAGGTATGGAGAGTAAGGGTGCTGAGGACTCAGAGCAGGGAGAACTCCAACCAGGGACCACATGGGAGGAAGGGAGGATTGGAGCTGGGTCTTCAGCCCCTGAGGCCTCTCTGAGGGTATTGTGCCTGACTGGCTGGCCAGCCCTTTTTGAATTTGGAAAACCTGGATCTGGACCGAGTGAGAGGCTCCCTGGTAAGGACAGTGTTGTCAGCAGCTGTTGCGGTCTATAGTTGACTGTGTGGACCTCGTCATCAGGCTTCATACAGAAACTTAGGCGATTAGGGTCCGTTTATCCCTTCATGCCTTCATTTTCTTATCTATGAGATGGAGATAGTGACCGCACCCATCTCATATACCAGGGCTTGGCTTATGGTCCGCAGACAAAATCTGTACGCCTCTTGTTTTTATAAATAAAGTTTTACTGGAACACAGATAAGCCCACATGTTTACATTGTCTAAGGTTGCTTTTGGACTACAAGCAGATGAGTAGTTGGGATCAGGACTGTATGGCCCATGAGGCCCCAAAATTGCTATCTGGCCTTTATAGAAAAAAAAATTGCTGATCCCTATAGAATATTATGGGAATTAAATGAATTAATATATATAAACACCTTAGAAGACTGCTTATAAACAATATGCACTCAATGGATGTTGGCTGCTATTATCATTTTTTATGTTTCCAACATGCCAGGTACTGAAATATGTGGTGTATGAGGTGGTTTCCATACTTCTTCTCTTCTGCTCTCCAGCCCCCCATCTTGGTTATATTTAGTAGATGATGAAGCTTGGAGATGTTGAATAACTTTACTGCGCAGTTCATTTGAGCTCAAGTCTTTTAACAGTTGCACTCTGATCCCCTCATCTAGTTTTGGGGAACCATGAATCTACTTTCTGTCTCTGTTATCTGCCTATTTGAAACCTTTGTTTTAATGAGTCCTCCAGGAGATTCTGACGCTCACTGAAGTCTAATAGGCACTGGACTACAATAGTCATTCATAACCCTGTTTGAACATTAGGATCCACGGGGAGCTTTTTTTAAAAATTTTTAAAAATTTTTTATTATGTTAGTCACCATGAAGTACGTCATTAGTTTTTGATATAGTTTTCTAGGATTCATTGTTTATGTATAACACTCGCTACTCCATGCAATATGTGCCCTCCTTAATATCCACCACTGGGCTAACCCACCCCCCTACCTCTCCAAAACCCTCAGTTTGTTTCTTGGAGTCCACAGTCTCATGGTTTGTCTCCCCCTCCGATTCCCCCCCTTCATTTTTCCCTTCCTTCTCCTAATGTCCACCATGCTGTTCCTTATGTTCCACAAGTAAGTGAAACCATATGGTAATTGACTTTCTTGGCTTGACTTATTTCATGCCGCATAATCTCCTCCAGTCCTGTCCATGTTGATGCAAAAGTTGGGTATTCATCCTTTCTGATGGCTGAGTAATATTCCATTGTATATATGGACCACATCTTCTTTATCCATTCATCTGTTGAAGGGCATCTCGGCATTTTTCATAGTTTGGCTATTGTGGACATTGCTGCTATGAACACTGGGGTGCATATGGCCCTTCTTTTCACTACATATGTATCTTTGGGGTAAATACCTAGTAGTGCAATTGCAAGGTCATATGGTAGCTCTATTTTTATTTTTTTTTGGGAATCTCCACACTGTTTTCCAAAGTGGCTGCAACAACTTGCATTCCCACCAACAGTGTAGGAGGGTTCCCCTTTCTCCCCCTTCTCTCCAACATTTGTTGTTTCTTGCCTTGTTAATTTTTGCCATTCTAACTTGTATAAGGTGGTATCTCAATGTGGTTTTGATTTGAATCTCCCTGATGGCTAGTGATGATGAACATTTTTTCATGTGTCTGTTAGCCATTTGTCTGTCTTCTTTGGAGAAGTGTCTGTTCATGTCTTCTGCCTATTTTTTGATGTGATTATCTGTTTTGTGTGTGTTGAGTTTGAGGAGGTCTTTATAGATCTTGGATATCAGCCTTTTGTCTGTAGTGTCATTTGCGAATATCTTCTCCCATTTTGTGGGTTGCCTCTTTATTTTGTTGACTCTTTCCTTTGCTGTGCAGAAGCTTTTGATCTTGATGAAGTCCCAAAAGTTCATTTTCGCTTTTGCATCCTTTGCCTTTGGAGACGTGTCTTGAAAGAAGTTGCTATGGCCGATGTTTAAGAGGTTACTGCCTATGTTTTCCTCTAGGATTTTAATGGATTTCTGTCTCACATTGAGGTCTTCCATCCATTTTGAGTTTATCTTTGTGTATGGTGTAAGAGAATGGTCAAGTTTCATTCTTCTGTATATAACTGTCCCATTTTCCCAGCACCATTTATTGAAGAAACTGTCTTTTTCCCACTGAATGTTTTTTCCTGCTCTGTTGAAGCAATCAGACAACATAAAGAAATAAAAGGTATACAGATCAGCAAAGAAGAAGTCAAACTCTCTCTCTTCACAGATGACATGATATTTTATGTGGAAAACCCAAAAGACTCCACCACCAAATTACTAGCACTCATACAGCAATTCAGTAATTTGGCAGGAGACAAAATCAGTGCGCAGAAAGCAGTTGCTTTCTTATACACTAACAATGAAACTGTAGAAAGGGAAATTAAAGAATCGATTCCATTTACAATAGCACCAAAACCTGTAAGATGCCTTGGAATAAACCTAATCAAAGAGGTAAAGGATCTGTACTCTAGGAACTACAGAACACTCATGAAAGAAATTGAAGAAGACACAAAAAGATGGAAAAACATTCCATGCTCATGGATTGGAAGAATAAACATTGTTAAATTGTGTATGCTGCCCAGAACAATCTATACTTTCAACGCCATCCGATTAAAATACCAATAGCATTTTTCAAAGTGCTGGCACAAACAATCATAAGATGTGTGTGGAACCAGAAAAGACCCAGAATTGCCAAGGAAATGTTGAAAAAGAGAAACAAAGCTGGGGGCATCACGTTGCCTAATTTCAAGCTTTACTACAAAGCTGTGATCACCAAGATAGCATGGTACTGGTACAAAAACAGACACACAGACTAGTGGAACTGAGTAGAGAGCCCAGATATGGACCCTCAATTCTATGGTCAAATACTGTTCGACAAAGCAGGAAAAAATATACAGTGGAAAAAAGCCTGTCTCTTCAGCTAATATGACTTTACAGTAGCAGCTCTCCCCAGTAATGTTAGTGAGCAGCCAGGGTTGAGAACCACTGCTCTCAGTTGGCCCCTCTTTTCACCCTGTGCTTTGTAAGGGAGGTTGCACACTGTTTAGCATTATTCCAGACTTGGGAACAGAATATTGGGACCTTTTCAATTTCACATGGCCCCAGGGAGCCATGAAGACAACCATCTGGGCGTTTTCAGATTCAGATTCCAGATTCATACTGAGTACAGGGGCACAAAGAAGCAAATATGAACTAATGGACTAATGTGGTAGCCAAGATGTTGGAAAATTTTAGATTCAAATTGCTGAATGATTTTTTTTGCCAGAAGAGCCAGTCCACTTGCATTGCCTTGGAACCCTTCACCCAGAATTGAGCAGTTAATGGACAGTTATAAAATAGGCACTAAAATCCAAATGACTTTCTTTTCCTTTCTGTGAGCATACAAGCTGGCCAGCTCCAAGTTCATTTGTGATTAGGGCCCAGTGCTTCTCATCAAAAAGATAGTGATTGAACTTGGGTCTGATTTCTCTTGATCACTTACCTGGGAATTTGACTTCTGTGATATTTATTTTCCTTTCACCCAAACATGAACCCACACTCAAAACCACAGGATGGCAAGCTTAGGATATATTCACTTTTAAGCACCCCCACCCCCCACAAATCTAAGAACAGACATGGCATTTGGGAGGGCTTTCTGAGGCTTATTTTTGTGAGTCTATTTCTGAGATTTATGTTCTGTTCCACCAGTAGAATCTTTATTGCTGTAGTAGCTATATAATTAGTCTGGAAATCAAGTAGACTGATTCCTACCATGTTACATTTTTTCAAAACTGCTTTAGTAATTCTTGTTCCTTTGCCTTTCTCTGTAAGTTTTAGAATAATCGGACCACAAAAATTTGCCGAGATTTTGGTAGGAATTACATTAAACCTATATATAGATTTGGTTATATATAGATTATATATAGGTTATATATAGATTAACATGTGTTGTGTTTAGTTCAACCCATGAACACAGTAGGTCTCTTCCAGTTCTTCCCATGAAACCTATCCATGTTGACTGGTGGGACTGAAAAAGTCCAAAATGCTAGGTTGTCCCTCCTTCCCAAGGTGAGAATTTTGCAGCTCCTTGGGCCCTCCCTCCTAAATCTCACTCTGATGGCATTTCTCACCAGGAAATCTCCCAGCCGTTAAATGGGCTGTCCTTACCAACCAGCAGGCCCATAACCACCTGTCAGGTAGTTAGTGTGATTAGAGAATGAGGCTGTTAAATGGAATCAATAATTGCCTTGTATTTTTTTTTTCTAATTCACTTTTCTGGATCAGAGAATTTATTTGGGAAAAAATGAGTGAAAACTTTTTTGCTAATTTGTTCCCTTGGTTTGTTCACTCATATTTATTCTTGAAGTATTCTATTTTGGAGAGTTTTCTGATTCTAAATTAGTCTGGTAGAATGATAGTAATTTCTTCTGCGTCGAGCCTCACTGTCTCCCCTGCGGCTCAAAGATGGCCTCTGGTGGGATGACGGCCTTTTATTCCCCAGCGAGACTTAGCTTATCGATTCAGAGCAGATTTGGAGAAGAGTCTGCTCTGATGGAACCCAAGTTTCTATGGCTCATTAGTATGATTTACGATTTCTTTTCAGTCTGAAGAATTCCAGTGCCCTTTTCCCTTTTGATAGGTTTTTAAGTGTGCAGCTTGTCTGAAAGCTGTGGCAAGAACCTTCATTTCCGTGACTGCCTTAACCCTCACAGGCCCCTTGCAAAGGATTCCTGCCTGAAAAAAATGGATAATCCCATTAGTCAGCCCTGCTTATCTCACACTGCTGTAGATAACAGCTTCAAATACTTGAGAAAAGTATCCTGACCTACTCCTGTAGGCTGAGTAGGAGGAGTTGAATCTCTTCACAGACAGTGTTGGGACACCTCATTAAAACTGTTCTTGTCAAGTCAACAGTGAAGGTCCTGTTGCTAGTCGCGGTGCCTTTCTGGTTTCCTTGTACTTGTGTTTCAGCACCATGTGACACAATTCCTATTTTTAAGTATTTTTTTTTTCTCTTGGCTTAAGTGACACCACATTATTATGGTTTTACTCCTACCTACCACTCTGAGAGTTCCGTCTCAACCGCCTTTGCTCCTTTCCATATCTTTTAATTAATGGAGTGTCCCAGGGCGTGGTCTGTGGCTCCCTCTTTTCTCATTTGACCCTCTTATTAGGTGATCCTGACCAGCCCCAAATGCTATCAGCTTCTCTGCCAGCTTGTCTGTCCATCTGTTCATTCATCATCTATCATTATTATCTATCATCTACCTGATCGTCTATTTGTACAGTTCTCAGTTTGCCTTTGGTGTCTACCTGTCTATCTATCACTCATCTATCTGTCATATCATCTGCCTCTATCTCTGTATACTTATGTGAATAACTACTAAATTTATGTTTCTAACTCTGATATTTCCTTTTAACTCCAGCTATTGGCCATCTTCTATGTATGCCTAATAGGAATCTTAAATTTGACACGTTCAAAGAAGTACTCATTTTTTTTAAGGTTTTATTTATTTATTTGACAGAGAGAGGGAGAGAATGAGCACAAGCAGGCAAAGTGGCAGACTGAGGGAGAGGGAGAAGCAGGCTCCCTACTGAGGTGGGAGCCCAACCCAGGGCTCCATGCCAGGACCCTGAGATCATGACCTGAGTTGAAGGCAGACACTTAACTGACTGAGCCACCCAGGCATCCCCAGGCAATACTCTCTATTCCCTCTTCCTGCCATCTTCCTTATCACTGTACATGTCAAGCTCCATTCTTCTAGCTACCCAGGCCAAAACTCATGGAATTATCATTGACTCATCTACTTCTCTCACACTCTGTATTTATTCCTGTCAAATCCTGTCAGCTCTTCCATCCCAGTGTGTACAGAATCTACTACTCGAGTCACTTCCACAGCTAACACCCTAGTCCGCTCGTTCTCAGCAGGAGTAGTTTTGCTCTATAGGGGACATTTGGGGATGTCTAGACATATTTTTGGTTGTCACATCTGGGAAGGGGGCGATTGCTTCTGGATTCTAGTGAGAGATGTTGGAAACTTTCTACAGTGCACAGAACGGCCCTCCGCGGCAAAGGATTATATGGTATAAAATGTCAATTGTTTCGAGGTTGAGAAACTCTCCCCTAGTTCTGGTCACCATCCTGTCTCTCCTGGACCACAGCATTGACCTCCCAAGTGGTCTCCCACTTCCAGTGTTAACTCCCTGCAAGTCATTTCTCACAGCGGTACACTGGACTTTTGAACACGTTTATAGAGCGGTGCACTCTGCTGCTTAAAATCTCTGCTTATTTCCCACCACAGCAGGATAAAATCCGAATGTCTTGTCCTGGCCTCCAGGCTCCCTCTGACCTCCTCCCGGCCTACCACGCTGCCCTCCTGCCCCATCCCGTTGGCCTCCTGCCTAGTTCTGCAGTCACTCTGACCTTCTCTCTGTTGCTCAGAGGTATCAAGCATACTCCGGCCTCATCACCTTTGCGTTCGTGTTCGCTCTGTCTAGAATGCTCTTCCCTCAGATTTCCACGTAGATGTCCCTTCTTGTCTCTCAGATCCCCACTCATGATCTTCCCTGGCCATTCAGTCTACAGAGATCCCTCCAGAGTTCCATCACATTGCCCGTTTTATTTAAAAAAAGAACTGACAATGCCTGATATTTTCTTCTCCTTTTTGCCTAACTCTTCTTTCCCTCACCCTGTCTTGCTCACATGTGTTTAGCCGTGTTCTGTAGTAAACCTTCAGTAAATCGTGGTTGAAGGGATGGACGTATTTATTTCAGCTGTTAGCCTTCTCCTGCCCCACGTTTCTGCAGACCCTCCCTGGCTGTGGCTTCACAGTGAGATTATGGTTCCTCAATGACCCAAACAAGGGCTGGAAAGCCATCTATTGACTTCTAGAACACAGTCTGCTGAAATGGTCCCTGAGTCACTTTGGGTGGTTCCCAGGGCATTGGCTCCTCACGATGGGGGTGTGATGTTGCTCTGCTCTGTGGCCCTCCTGGGTTCATCTCTCTAAGAACGCTGGGACTGCCACCATCATGTTGAGTTTGGGAAGGGGACACTGCTGTCAACTCTGCTATTCTCTTCTGGGTGTGGGTCAGGCCTTTTCTTCTTCTTCAAAGTGTAATTTTCCGTAAGACTCTTTTAGAAAGCTTGCATTAAAAGGAAGGAAGGACAATACAAATAATGACCTGAAACGTCTCTTTGACTTGGCTGTGCTGGGTCTAGGCTGAGCTCCAAGAGGGTCTCTAACCAAGTGCTGGGCTTTTGATCTGTAGCAAGGGTTGCCCCACTGTTAATCCCCCTGCTGAGGGGTACACGGAAGCATAATTGTCTCCTGAGTCCTGGGTCCAATCATGAGGCCTCTGAGAAAGGAGGAGAATATCTCCACCCCAGACTCAGGCCCATCTCTGTTTCTACTTCTTCTTTCCAGGTGTTTCTTGTAAGGAATAGCTACTCGCTTCAGAGGAATCTCCAACTGAAGGTGGCTGGGCTCCCCAGGGCAGTTTGTGCTTTGCCAACCCCATAAAAGTACCCCATCACAGGGACCAGTGAGGGCTGAAATCCAGCTCTCATGCTGCTAATGGAACTAAATCCCAGCTTCAGGAGGAAAAGAGGGCTTTTTATAATCCCTTTGCCCAAAGTGGAGCATCTTTTTGTTGTTTGTCAACTTAGGTGCCTTTTAAAATTCATCTGTCAGAAAGGGACACCTTTATAATTTCATCTGTCTCTTTTGCACACCTTCTTGCAATTTGCCCTAATGTGTACTATTAGAATAATCCCAGAGCCGCCTACCCACAGGATTTGGGCTGGCTCTGTGGCCGCCAGGTGACAGTCACATGAGGACACAGTCTCCCATTGTCAGCATGTTTCCCAAAGCCTGAGGTGCTCAGTTTCATATAGCAGTATGGAGAGTTGGGCATTAAGAGTATTTCCTTTTCCTTTTTTATTTTTTCTGAAGATTTATTTATTCATTTGACAGAGAGAGAGAGAAAGAGCATTAAGAGCTCTTTGTGCATTAAGAGCAGATCCTTTTCCTTTTTTATTTTTTCTGAAGATTTTATTTATTCATTTGACAGAGAGAGAGAGAAAGCGCACAAGCAAGGGAGTGGCAGGCAGAGCAAAGGGGAGAATCAAGTTTCCCACTGAATAGGGAGCCCGATGCAGGGCTCCATCCCAGGGCCCTGGGATCATGACCTGAGCCAAAGGCGGATGCTTAACTGACTGAGCCCCCCAGGCCCCCCAGGGGATCCTTTTCCATTGACCTCCCAAAAGTCTTGACCAAAACTTTCTCCCAACCTCTTCTTCAATTCAAGGTGAAGAATAAGTCTGTGTCTATTTCCTGAGACTATTGGGTTCTTGGCTTCGGATCTCCAGTGGACAACTGTTTGAGCTGGAATGAGGGAGGAGGCTTTCTCAAGAAGAGACGGTTACATAAATGCTCAGATCCTACTGACATGTCGGAAAAACACATTTCCACCCAATACCCATGTTTGAAGGCATCCCTGTTTCCTTGTTTAGTCAGCTTTACATTGAGGTGAAGAGAATTTTGATTTATGTCACCAGAACAAATTGAAGGTATGCTCAAAAAAGAGATTTCATTCTAGGATGTGGGCCACTGTGAAGCCTTGGAGTGGTCTTCCAGCCTCTCACTACCAAGACCTCAGTTTTTGCTACCACAAGCTGTTATAGCATTGTAACTCTGGAAACTTCATTAGGTTCTAATTTCCATAAATGCAAGAATTAAGTGTTCCTGTGTTTCACTGTGCAAATGCTGTCAGTGACATGAGTGACATTTAAACCCCTAAGCTCAGTGATGGCGCCTCCATTGACAGAGTGGTGGGCTTCATACCACATTAGTCCCTCAGTGCAGTTCAGTTCTTGGCCCAGATGGAAAGGTCTGGGTGTTCTTTTTCCATACGATCAAAGAATGTAACCATTTCTGCCCTCTTGTTCTTGAACTCTGGCTGAAGGGGTGATGTAACCAAGGAATGAAATGCACTGGCAGACTGTGTGGGAAAACTTCCCCAGCATGGCTTCTTGCCTTGCTTCCTGATCTGGAACTCTGTGGCTTGTTTGCAGAAAATAGTCGTTTTGAGTTGTGGGATGCCTCTGGGTCAGGGTTTGTTGTTCCTCGCCAGGAGGGATGGAAAGAAATGCTCTGTGTATCCCCTAACCCTGATCCCAGGCTGAGGAATTCCCCGTGACCCCTGACCTTTGGGGGTTGCCTGGTCAGACCCATGCTGACGTGAGACTTTGGAACAGGGCCTCTGGTTGGCGGGAGAGAGTCCTCTCCTCACCATCAGTGCTTTGTGTTAGAGGCTCAGAAACATGAGTTTCCCCCCGCCCCCCTTCTTTTTCATCTTTCTGCTTTCTTTTCAGTTCATCTTGTGAGTTCCCAGCATGACGGATAGAAAGTGAGAGAGAGAACTGAAGAATCTGTATTTCAAGAAGCAGCATTATTTTCTTTCTTTTGCTGGGTCTTGAGTTAAGGGCCTTCTCTGTGGACCAAGCACAGGCCAGGGGGAGGAATGACTTTCATCTACGGGAGCTGAGAGGCCAGGTGCTCTGTTGTTACTGGTTAATTACTTGGCTTATGGGTTCACACAAATTCAGCTAGAGATGTTACTCCCTCCTCTTGTGTCTGTCTTCTCTGAAGACTTTATTTTGAATCTCATTTCTGTTTTCATTACAGAGGCTGAAGACAAAATGTCCAGAGTTTCCCACTTGATGTTCCTATATTAACATTCCTCTTCTTTTTTGATGGAGTGTGAATCATAGGTCCAGGGAGCTTTAATATTAGCTTTCAGAAAGCTCTAGTTCCTTTCACAAATGTCTCCTTTGACTAACAGATACTAATAAGAACTTTGAAAAATGAGAAAACAGGAGGCCTGGGTTTTAGGTTTTGTAACTGAAAAAAATATTTCGCTTGGTTGTTGGAGATGATCTTTCAGTGTGACCTAACTGATCTATTTTTGATCAGACAACTTATGTCAGAGGGACATGGAACCAGGTCTGTGGAGACTTGGCATATTTTTCCTACAGAGCAATCCCACTGGATTTGGGAGTCAGAGGAACCGGGTTCAATCCTAGCTCTGTACTTACTGTGTGATCTTTGTTGAGACCTTTGCCTTTTGGGGTCTGTTATTTGAGTGGATTGGGTCCTTGTTGCGAAATGTGTGGCTCTTGGACCACTGGCATGAACATCACTTGGGAGCTTGTTACTAATGCAGATTCTCAGGTCCTACCGTGATTTCCTGAATCAGAACCCATATTTTAACAAGATCCCGGAGTAATTTATATGTGGATTACCATTTGACAGGCATCAGTCCACCGCATCCAGAGACACTAATTCTGGTTGAGTTCACCTTTATACATATTGGAAACTTGTGGCAAATTGTTGGCCTGAATGTCTCATGAAGCTTAGAAGTAGGGGGGATGCTGCTGTCCTAGTGGATGTTGATGGGTAGAAGGTTGGAAGAGGAATATAGATAATGTGATTAAAAAAAAAAAGACTGAAAAGATATATGAGAACTTGGGAACCAAATAAGAAGGGCTATGCTGGCCAGAGGTACTCTCTGTCATCCTTTGCTTCTCTTCTGTCCTCCATGGCATTTTGTTATGTTAGAACCCTTGGCCCCTGGCATGGAGAGCTCTTACCAGGACAACTTCCCGTTGTTCTCAAGTTCTTTAATCTTCTCCCTGATGAGTATGCTAAACAATTATCTTTTGTTTTGGGATATCCATCTAAGCTGTTGAGATCAGATAGGCTTTCCTGGCCTTTCAAAGACTAGGAGAGACACTAACAACTGATATCATTGAGACTTTCATTCCCGCTCCCAAGGGGATGGAGCCTTGCTGATGCTAAGTTTGGGTCAACAACGAGGAAACCTTGATGTTTATAAATATTCCCTTAAGAGATTGTAAGTGTGGAGTTTTCCAGGATGTTCAGGAAAGTCTAGAAATAACAGGGCAATGGCACAGCAAGGATGAGCCTTTCCCCTCAGTTCTGGGAGGATGGTCTTGCAGAGAGGGCCACTTACAACAGTTCACCCCATAGACAACAGGGACGGGGGACACAGCCTCTGCTTATGTCCATGAAGTTCTGTATCCTTGACTAAATACATGAGGGTTTGGGGCGCCTGGGTGGCTCAGTGGTTAAAGCCTCTGCCTTCGGCTCAGGTCATGATCCCAGGGTCCTCGGATCGAGCCCCACATCGGGCTGTCTGCTCTGCAGGGAACCTGCTTCTTCTCTCTCTCTCTCTGCCTGCCTCTCTGCCTACTAGTGATCTCTGTCTGTCAAATAAATAAAAAAATAATAAAATCTTTTAAAAAAAATAAATACATGAGGGTTTGAGGGAAGATGGGCCCCATAAACCATTTGTCGGTTGTCTTGTCTGCCTTCTTCATTGACTTATTCAGTTGTTTGCTTTTAAGATGATCAAACACTGAAAATCTTCCTCTAAACAATCACATTAGAAAAAAAAAGATTCTGAGATTTCCTAATGGTATATGTTGTTGGATTTGCTTATTTCTCTCCTTGAGATATTTCAGGCATTCATTTTAACAGTGATTTTGGCGGGCCTCTGTGGCTTAGTCAGTTAAGCGTCCCACTCTTAATTTTGGCTCGGGTCATGATCTCAGGGTCGTGAGATGGAGCCCTACTTTGGGCTCCACACTGGGTGTGGAGCCTGCTTGGGATTTTCTCTCCCTCTCTCAAAATACAATACAGTACATTACACTACACTACACAGAATGACTTTCATGCCAGACCCACTTAGACCAGACCCACTGTCTCTAACTCAGCCTCATTTCCACTTACACATTCCTTCAGGTTTCAGCAGTGAAATTGGCTGGGAGGGCAATAAGTTATTCTGAGAAAGATTTGTCAGAATGATACAATTTCATACTAAATGGTCCGATTTGGTGTTACTGATTGCCCTCATCACCAAGCCACCCTCCCCGCACCACTGCCACCCTGCTGTTATATTTTTCTCTGGCAATTTTTTTCCTCACTTGATTCTGCTTTGGCTTTAAGGAATGAG